>SSNS01000263.1:273767-311623 GCA_006937985.1 Aphyosemion australe | reverse complement strand
GTATTTCTGGGTGTTATCATTGTGTTACATATTCATATCAAATACCCAGAAGAGGTGTACAAATCTATACATTTATAAATGAAACAGCATGTTGACTACTGAAAGCTTTGCAAAGTGGGACAGTTTCAGTGGTAATTCAAATATGGAACACAATGCAAGAACTTGTTCAGTGCAATTGGAAAGTATTCATTGTGCATCACTTTTCCACATTTTAAGTTAGTCCCATTCCAAATGGATGAAATCATTTTCTTCCTCACAATTCTACACACATCACCCCAGCTCAACTGTAGTCTACCTGAGGTCCATTCAGTTGATCAGACATAATTTGGAAAGGCACACAACTGTCTATATAATAATAATAGTGCATTTTATTTAAAAGCGCCTTTCTAAAAACACAAGGTCACTGTACAGGAAAAAAAACAAAAATCATCAAATAAAACACAAGAATGACATAAAACAAGGAATCAAATAAACAATAAACAAGGCACTCTAAAATTTAAAGTACATAGGTGGTTTTGAAGAGGTGAGTTTTGAGCTGGTTTTGAATTAAGTGAGTTTATGTTCCTGATGTGAGGGGGAAGGGAGTTCCAGAGTTTGGGAGCAGTGAAACAGAAGGGTCTACTCCCCATGGTGCTAAGGCGAACGGAGGGCACAGAGAGATGAATGGAGGAGGATGATCTGAGGGAACAGGACGAGGTGACAATGTGGAGGAGATCTGTTAGGTAATGAGGGGCGAGGTTATGGATGGCCTTGAAGGTGAGCAGGAGAATTTTAAAATCGATCCTGGCTTGCACTGGAAGCCAATGGAGCTGTTTGAGGATGGGGTGATATATGAGAATAGGGAGTTTTTGTAATGACACGTGCTGCTGAATTTTGAACTATATAAGGAGAACCTTCTAGATAAGGAGAATCTTCTAGAAGGACAACCATCCTTGCTGCAATCAGGCTTGGCCCTCTTCTTAGTGAAAGGCACCTGAAGGACTCAGACCATGAGAACTGAATGAATTGAATGTGCTGACAACAAAATCACACAAAAATTATCAATGGAAATCAGATTTATCACCCATGGAGGTCTGGATTTCAAAACTAAAGTGTAAAATCACTACAGGCTGATCCAACTTTGATGTAATGTCCTTAAAACAAGTCAGAATGAGGCTCAGTAGTGGGTGTGGCCTCCACGTGTCTGTATGACCTCCCTACAATGCCTGGGCATGCTTCTGATGAGGTGGTGGATGGTCTCCTGAGGGATCTCCTCCCAGACCTGGAATAAAGCATCTACCAACTCCTGGACAGTCTGTGGTGCAGCGTGGCGTTGGTGGGTGGAGGAGACATGATGTCCCAGATGTGCTCAATTGGATTCAGGTCTGGGGAACGGGCGGGCCAGTCCATAGCATCAATGCCTTCATCTTGCAGGAACTGCTGACACACTCCAGCCACATGAGTTCTAGCATTGTCTTGCAGGAGGAACCCAGGGCCAACTGCACCAGCATTTGGTCTCACAAGGGGTCTGAGGGTCTCATCTCGGTACCTAATGGCAGTCAGGCTACCTCTGGTGAGCACATGGAGGGCTGTGCGGCCCCCCCCACACCATTACTGACCCACTACCAAACCGGTCATGCTGGAGAATGTTGCAGGCAGCAGAACATACTCCAATGCGTCTCCAGACTCTGTCACGTCTGTCGTGCTCAGTGTGAACCTGCTTTCATCTGTGAAGAGCACAGGGCTCCAGTGGTGAATTTGCCAATCCTGGTGTTCTCTGGCGAATGCCAAACGTCCTGCACGGTGTTGGACTGTAAGCTCAACCCCAACCTGTGGACGTCAGGCCCTCATACCACCCTCATGGAGTCTGTTTCTGACCGTTTGAGCAGACACATGCACATTTGTGGCCCGCTGGAGGTCATGTTGCAGGGCTCTGGCAGTGCTCCTCCTGTTCCTCCTTGCACCAAGTAGAGGTCCTGCTGCTGGTTGTTGCCCTCCTATGGCCTCCTCCACGTCCCCTGATGTACTGGCCTGTCTCCTGGTAGCGCCTCCATGCTCTGGACACTACGCTGATAGATAGTAAACCTTCTTGCTACAGCTTGCATTGATGTGCCATCCTGGATAATGTTATGTTGGAATTTTAATCATTTCCTGTTTTAATCTTGGTTTTTATTGTCTTGTATTCCCCTAGACAGAAGTTGCTGCTATAAAACTAATAGAAATTACCTGGAAGATCTATCCTTTAACATAACTTTCTTTTCAAATTGCTTCAGTGCAAACAGTTTAATGAAAACTCCAGTTGAACATGCAGGACAAACAAGGAAATGCTATCAAGCTGGACACATTAGGTGAAGGGAACCGGAAGCCAGAGACCAGGATTGAGAGGAACGTCCAGTACTATCTCAATAAAAGATAAAAATGTAACTTATTCTGTGTTATAGGTCAGATAAACATGAATGTTAAACCTCTGGATATTCAATCTTTGACAGTTAAAACCAATTTACCGAATAAATGTATAGACCTAAGTTTAATGACTCACATAGTAAAAGTCCCTGGTTTGACTTCAGATGGACACAAGTCCTCAGAAAAAGTATGTGCATGTACCAGGAAATTAGCTTTAGCCTGCATGTTTCTATACATTTCAATATGTGCTTTGCCTTTTTTCTACATATTTCAATAATAAAGCAAGTTTAGAATCTTTTATCTGGAAAAATATATACAGTATTTTGTGATACTCATCATTAGCTACCAGAATCCAAATAACACTGCCATTTTAAACTAAATATTTAATTAATTTCTGCTTCAGCATTTTGCCAAAGAATATGTTGCTGAAGGTATTGCTTAATAATTTCAAACGTTCATAATTAAATAATAATGAAAAGAATATTGAGTGAACATTAAAAACACATCAACTTGTACTTATTTTTTTATTTGTAACATAAAAAATGCCACAGAAAGTTTCATTAAAGGACTCCCTTGCTGGTTGAAGATGAGGCAGTATGGATGCAATGTGAAAATCCACTTGCAGGTTCCCACGTGTCATTCCAGTTTCTCCCACTGAAAAAGAACAATTTTAAAATGAGGTTGGAGTTTTTTTTCACGCACTTCACACATCATCCCAGTGGTGGAACATATTAAATACATTTACTATTCCACAGATCATTTCTGCATCTACTTCACCAGCGTTCAGACTAAATTGCTTAATATTTCAGTGCACTTTTATGACGTGAAATCAAAGTTTCTCCAAATGCGATTTTGAATTCATTTGAGTTAATTATGAAGGCTGGACAGTGAAAACACACCTCTTCCTTAGTGCTTTAAAAAGAGTCTATCAGTTGAATGCAACACATAAATAATGAGATGATACTTGCTGAGGTCTTTTGGGTTCCTTTTTTGAGACGTATTGTTCTCACACAATATTAATGGGACAAACTACTCAGTTAAACTACTGAATATTTTTATATTTCTATGTAAAACGCCAACATATGCTGTCCACTTTGTCACTGCCCAAATAGAATTCTGATGATGTATAATTGTTACTGTCAGTGCTCTCATGCCCAGTACTATTCCATCTAAGTGAGATAGAACCTCAAAATTTGAGTACCCCGTCACCACGCACGATATTTAGCCGGTGCCAGATGTACTTGGAGGCTGATGGAGACATGCCCAACTTTTTACTTGTCTGTAGAAAGTGACAGAAGCTGCTTTCTTAAAATTTCTCAACCGCACCACCATTGCCATTGTGGACAAGATACGTGAATGCAATGGTGGCAGGATACCCCAGAAAAGCGCTATGCCCTTTGTTGTCCTGGTGGGGAATTGCTTTGCAACTCTCCCCAGGCAACGCATAAGTCAGAAAGGAAAACATTTTCTTCAATGCGTGTGCGCGACTCCACACTCAAGCTGACGGAGAAGTATAAATCAGTCTCAATGCAGGAAAAAAGGGTAAAAGACTGTTGTCACGGTCAGCCAGCATGTGAACTCAGATACTGATCATATTTCAAAAATAACAACTAAGAAATGGTTTCTCAGTGAACTTGGTCTTTAATGCAAATGTTTGAACATTCTCCCCCCTGTACTTTAAATAGCACACTTCTATTCTAACATGCATATACATCAGGTAATGACTAAATTGCATGTGTCTCTGCAACTTGACAATAGCCTGACATAAATGGCCTGTAGAAAAACAAAATTAAAATGGNCGTTGGCTTACCTGGTGCGCGCACAAATGACGTCTTCTTTTTCTTCTTCTTTCTGGTGTTTATGTCGGGTGGCTACCAACTTCCGGGTGCATTACTGCCATCCACTGTGCTGGAGCCGTGTTTGGAATTAAAAAGCAACAAAAATAAAAAAAACAACCTAACTAAATTCTCCCTAACAAACCACTTCCTTTTAAAAACTACACTACAACCTTAAATGTCTTAACCACTCCACCCAATAAATGTTTCATACTCAAATATCCATTTTCATATTCCTTCAGGTTGTCTCAGCGTTTGCGTCGGCGCTTATAAATGACGTCACGGACGAAGATTTATTAAAAAAATGGAAAAAAGCTTGATAAAAAAAAGAATTTCTTTGTTAAATCTGAAAGCAATCCCCCGCACGTTTCTTCCTTATTTAAATGATCGTTTTTCTGTTGGTAAAAAATGAAAAAGCTTTCTTATACAAACCGGATGGTAAAATAAATGTTTTTTCCCCAAATAAGCTGGACAAAATACATTATAGGTGAAGTCCACAGATTAAATGAATAAAAACGTACTAATGCATCAGCTGTAAAAGCATGCTAGATCATTTTGTATATTTTAATGCAAGTAACGTAATGTGCATTACCGCCACCTACCTACCGATCTGTGGACGGCACGTCTCCCCCTAATCAGCCGTGAGCCCTGTGCGTGAAAATTGGACGAGGGGAGTTTCCCTCCGCGTCGGTGGATGTGACGCGGAGGGTGCCTGGCCAGTCGTCAATGTAGGACGAGTCGGGAGTGAGAATGTGTTGGACAGAGACGAGGCTTCTGAGCACAGGCGCCACCAGTCCCTCTGACCGCCACCAGTAGGCAAGGTGGGTTAAGTGTCTTGCCCAAGGACACAACAGCAGAGTTCTCTGCCAGAAGCTGGGATCGAACCTATAACCTTCCGATTACTTAACCCGCTCTACCTCCTGAAAAAAAAACCCATAAAAGATTTAAGTGAAAGCAGCTTTAAATAAAAGGGACTTCAGTTGCTTTTTAAAGGTGACCAGACTGTCAATAATAAGCAGGGTGCAACAGCCTCACTCTGCTCCTTCTGCATGGAACAGGCTGCAGGAAAACTGGAAACTAACCGAGCTTATTTCCTTGAATACATTTAAAACCAGACTGAGAGCCCTTGAGACAGATTCGCTGTGTTGTAACTGCCTTCTGTAATTTTGTACATAACATGTCTGTGTAACTGAAAATTTTGTAACTAACTTTTGCTGCCTCTTGGCCAGGACTCCCTTGAAAATGAGGTTTTTTTATCTCAATGAGACCTTCCTGGTTAAATAAAGAATAAATAAAAAATAAAAAGCGATTACCTTGACTTTTATACTGTATCTGGTCTTTGGAACTTCTAGGAGATTCTGTTTGTGGACCTGAGTGCTCCTCAGTGGCAAGACTTGGGCGGATGAGATCCGTCCGGAGTTCCTTAAGGCTCTGGATGTTGTAGGGATGTGTTGGCTGACGCGGCTCAGCAGTATCGCATGGACATCGGAGGCAGTTCTACTGAATTGGCAGACCGGGGTGGTGGTCCCCCTATTTAAAAAGAGGGACCGCAGGGTGTGTTCTAACTACAAAGGGATCACACTCCTGAGTCTCCCTGGTAAAGTCTATTTAGGGGTTCTGGAGAGTAGGGTCCGTCGGATAGTCAAACCTCAGGAGGAACAATGTAGTTTTCGTCCTGAGTATGGGGTACCAGGCCCTCTGATATGGGCTGTTAAATCTCTGTACGACCGTTGTCAGAGCTTGGTCCGCATTGCCGGCAGTAAGTTGGACTCCACCAAGGCTGCCCTTTGTCACCAATTCTGTTCATAACTTTTATACCAAAATAAATACATAAATATGTAACAAAAAACATAAATACATTGTTGTTTGATTGGTTGGTTTGTTGGTGGGTGGGTGGTTGGTTGGTTGTTTGGTTGGTTGGTTGGTGGGTGGGTGGGTGGTTGGTTGGTTGGTTGGTTGGTTGGTTGGTTTGTTGGTGGGTGGGTGGTTGGTTGGTTGATTGGTTGTTTGATTGGTTGGTTGGTGGGTGGGTGGTTGGTTGGTTTGTTGGTGGTTGGTTGTTTTGTTGGTTGGTTTGTTGGTGGGTGGGTGGTTGGTTGGTTGATTGGTTGTTTGATTGGTTGGTTGGTGGGTGGGTGGTTGGTTGGTTGTTTTGTTGGTTGGTTGGTTTGTTGGTGGGTGGGTTGTTGTTTGGTTGGCTTGTTGTTTGGTTTGTAAATACAGAAATACATAAAAATACAAAAAAAATACATACTTACCAAAATAAATAAATAAATACATAAAATAGATCATGTATTGCAGTGAGATCTTAATCTAGAGTGAACTCCAACAAAACTCTGTCAGCAGTTTTATCTGCTGTTGTGGAATCATTTAGTGATTATGGAGCTTTATTGGAATCTCAGAACATCTGTTCGTGAGGTGGGGTTTCTGACAACAAAATAATAAAATACAAGAAAAGAAGAAAGAGACCCTCGGCTCTGTATTTACTGCAACCTCCTACAGTGATGAGGTGTTAATCCCCTGCAGCATCTGCAGCTATACACCCACAACCTCCCCTCGAGACGTGTAACAACCTCCATCTCTCAAAAAACACATTTCAACTACAATTAAACCTCTTTTTTCTACATGTCATACTTTCCATTCTCCTCCATCTACTTTTGCTCTGTAATTTAACAAAAAAACAGGAAACTTTTTTTATAATCCATGTACAAATATGAAATTAACAGTGAAACGAAATGACTCATTACCAAGTTCTGATGCAGAACTTTGGATAAAAGCTCTGAAAAGCATCATATTAGTCTGAAGGAAACATAGGGAACAACATCTGTTTAATTATAGGAATAATGTAGTTTTTTCATTGTTCCACAATAAAGAATTTTTGTGTGAGATGGGAGACAGAAAAAAAGTGCAGATATCAGGTGATCAGTTTCATCGTTCAAAAAAAAAGAGAAAAAGAGCATCAGTGGCTGGATAATCACAAACCAGAGCTATCATCAAATAACAGCTACCTGCAGGAAGCCTTTTTCTCAGATTCAACAGCAGCTAGGCCCAATTTCACAGGCCACACTATGGCTGAATGGGAAGAAATTGGAAAAAAATGTGAAATCGATTGCTAAGATTGCAGTTGTACTTTTTATTTGTCTCTTCTTCTGTCATTTTACAGTGTTACGCAGCATTTCGAGCCTTCACAGAACCGATGATGGCACTGCCAGCTGAGGGACAGATTCTGGTGTGCTGCAGATATCGTATCATGAGAATGTAGCCCTAGTGATGTCAGGTATTTGTTAATTTTCTTATATTATGTTCAGCTTTTAATTGCATTTAATGAAATACATAACAATAAAAGTGTTCCTTTTACAGTGCTCGTGCAGACCTTGTCCTTTGAAACTGCTTGGTCGTGATGTGTAGGGTGTGTTAAACTTTCAGAAAATCACCTCCTTACAGATTTATTCTCTCTTTGCTTTTTTGGCAAACTTAAATATGTCAGATCAGCAAATACATTTCAATATCACCAAACTTAGTAAATATAAAATAGACTTTTCAAATGATGAATTTGTTTATTAAGGGGTGAAAGCTATTCTCTTTATAAATGCAACCTTTCTTGTTTACCAAAAATCATCTTGTGACTTTCTGGAAAATAATCTGTGAACTAAAATGGCAAAAGGCAAATTTTTGGAGCACATGTCAGGTAACATTTTAGAATAAGGGTCATTTTAACATTACTTAGTGCATTATAAACTATTAAGTAATGTATTAACAACTGCTTAACCATATTATGTAATGCATTACTAAGCAGACACCCCCCACACTTTGTCCTAACCTTAAGGACACTTAATAGTTAACAATAACATTAACGTTAATAAAGGGACCCTTTGTTTATTAATGCTTAATAATGCACTAAGTAACATTAATAAAGGGACCCTTATTGTAAAGTGGATTTATGTAATTTAGATACTAGCTCCACCTAGTATGAAGAGAACTAATGAAATTCAGACTTTCTATAGCCAGCCTCTGGATCAATCACCAACACCTGTATATAATTGATGTAACAAACTACATTGATGAAAGTCTGACAAAGACGCATTTCACATCGAAACGTTAGTGTGTAGCTTTTTGATTTTGCACCTATTAAAAACCTTGCTCACCTGAGGGCCCCAGCTCTCCTGCTTTACTCAGTATACAGAGACAGTTTTTTATTTATGGGTCGTGGCCAGACTATATGTTTACACATGGATGGCTTGCCAGGCTAGAACAAATCTGTAAGGGGATAACTATTTTAAAAAAAAGTAAAGTTAGAGTAAAAATGATGAACAGAGTTCAAACTTTGTTTGGACCTCTCTAAAGTGAGAGTTCTAGCCTACAGGGAGAGCCGCTAACACTGGATTCCAATGGATACAATTGGTGTTTCTTTTAAACAATGCCACCATCAGACAGGCTTGTGTAATTCTCCTACAACCCTATTAATAAAAGAAATCTAATTACAAGCAAAAGTGATTAAATGACAGCTCCTCAGTACATGGGGATTACATTGCAATCAAAGTGTTCAATAAACTGCAATTAGTCCATTTCTCCTGACAGCATGAGTTTTGGTGGTGCAACATGAATGTCGAATGACCCGCTGCAGCAGAGTCCCAACTCATATCGAGATGAATAATCATCTGCTGCTGCCACAGAGACTGTATATGGAGAAGATGAACCTGAAATGTTTAATTATGATTATAATAGGAAATACTTTACTTTAATTAGGGAGTAAAAAATGAGTTTTACATAATCTGTGACTATTTACACAATATTTGTAAGTAACAACAATACAGTTGAAATTAAAGCTGTGTTTTGTGGTAGTTCTTCCCATCGGCTATCATCCCTGGGTCGTGTCCATCAGAACCGTAAACCCACATTGCCAGAGGATACGAGATAGTGCTAAACACCAGTCACAACTTTCTACGTGCAAATGTCTTGTGTTGTCCGTGACTATAAATGGTGTTTTTATTTTTAGGACTCTGGTAGTTTGTCCTAAAGTTGAAGTGGTAGCAGCCGACTGTTTCTTCTTCTCTGATATTATTGAGCGGAGAACCTCTCACACCAGAGGTGTTCGGTTGCTAAATGCATGTGCGTGTAATGAGTGGAGGATCCAGGGAAGTGCAGTGGACCGCTGTTTTGGTGAGACCGACAACCAGATGGTCCAATAGTTGCTTTCGAGTCCACCAGGAGGACACCTAAAGCAAGACCCAGGACACTGTGGAGGGATGTCTCTCGGCTGCAGGGAACACCTTGGGATCACCCCTGAAGAGCTGGCCCAAGTGGCTGGGGAGAGGGAAGTCTGGACTTCCCTCCTTAGGCTGCTGCCCCAGTGACCCGACTTCGGATTAAGCGGAAGAGAATGAATGGATGGATGGATGTTTAGCTATGGATCATTCTCAAGAGTCGTGACATCTGAAACTGTGTGATCAAACCTGCTAGAAGCTTATTACTAAGTTAGATCACACAAGATAGTTCCAAATACAACAACATTCAATAATAATAATGGACATTGTCAGATTTGATGTTGAAAGTTATATTTAACCCACTAATACCCATTTATGTTTTATACAGCTGGTTGTTAGGATGGATCTGATTGGTAGCATCATGTAAATTCATTTGTTTTGATTCTCAGTGATCCAGTTTATGCTAATAGGCTGTTGAATGGAAGTCAGCTGGACTCCTGGTTCTTTCTTTGTAGTTCATTTGCTTTTTATTTAAGCACATATTAGCATTTAAAAATGCACATATTTAATCCTTGAACAATGCAGACAAAGAAATCAACCCGTAAACTCATTCAGTGGATTTTGGGCCCAAGGAGAAACAACCTACAGTGCTGCAACTAAGTATTTGTCCCCTTACAGATTTCTTCTGTGTTTGACACACTTAAATGTTTCAGATCCACAAACTAATTTCAAACTTGAGTAAGTACCAAATTTTCAAATGATGATTTAGATTTTTTAAGAGAGAAAGGGGATCCACACCAAACCTGTGTGAAAAAGTAATTTACCCCAAGACTGTTTTAACCCTTGTTGGCAGCAACTTCAATCAAATGTTAAAAATAATAACCAGTAATGAGTCTCTCACATCACTGTAGTGTAATTTCCCCCCACTCATCTTTCCTGAATTTATTTCACCTACTTTGGAGGATTTTCCAACATGAATGGCCTGTTTAAGGTCAAAGGTCACTAGTCACTATAACCCTAACCCTATTTGCATTTGGGATTTTCAAGTAGAAAATATATTGTTTCCTTAATTACAGCAAGTGGTCCAGGTAGTTTTCACCTTGTCATTTTTGTCAAACATAAATGATGACTTTCAATTTGAATAAAATTCAACCAGTGAAGCATTTAAAAAATTTAAAAATTAAACAAAAGAGAGGGACCAAAGAGAGAGAGAGAGCGAGAGAGAGAGAGAGAGAGAGAGAGAGAGAGAGAGAGAGAGAGAGAGAGAGAGAAACAGTTTGTTCTAGAAGGAATTACAATTCTGCCATTTTTATAAGCAGCCCTTCTGCATATCATGTTATTTTTTAACATTGCTACTTGAAGTGCATATGTATCAAAATTTTAAAACATTCTCTGAAACATTTTAGGACTTTTTATATTTTAAACATGTTTTTCCCAATAATCTCGATTGATGAAACCTTAACATCAATTTTCTAGAGAGAAATGTTTAATTTGAAAGCTTTCATGTAAATTCTAATGGAATTTTGACAAGGATCAAAGCATTTATTGAAATATAAAAATAACGCGTATTATAAATATTTGTATACGTGCACACTTTCGTAACACGATGCAAAAACATACACTTTAGTAGTTTGTAATACTATTATTTCGCTAATGCAAAAAAATGTATTCTTCCAAAATTAACTTTTTTCCGATTTGTTAAAAGATACGCGAAACATGATTGGCTATGAGATTCAGAGCTCTCCTCTGATTGGTTGTTCCTTGTTTCCGGGGCTCTGATGTGAACTCACTGACGTTTCTCGGTCTGCCGAGAGACAGACTGGGGAGAATGGCTGCCAGTGGAGGTTAGCGAAGTCTTCATTGTTTTCTGCTCTAACCACACTAAAGTAACACGTTTCAAAGTTAGAGTTTGTGTGTTTAACTGCTCGCCTACTACGGCCTTTTGGCTTAGTTAAAAGTCGTGACACGCTATAAGCTCGTTAAGGGAAGTCACGCTCTTTACGACTACTCTAAACTGTTTTTTTGTCGTTTGCCGGACTGAGTTGCTAACGTTAGCTATGTGGCTAACTTTCGGCCCCCACAGCTGATTGTGTAAACACTTGTTTGTGACGAGACACCAACGTTTGACAAGTAGTGGTATTTGTTCGTCTTAGCATATTATTGCCACGGATATCGCAAAAATCATTGATTCGTTCCATAACGATGTAGGTTTGCGGCAATTAAAGACACTTTTCGCCCATATGTGTGTCAAAGAATGCATGCTAATATTAGCTTGCTGCTTGGATTTGTGTTCAAAGTTAAGCGTGTACGTTCACTAAACTACGTGTAAGTATTGTCTCTTGGTGATAAACACGGTAGAAACAATCAAAGCCGGATGTTTAAGAAATCTGCCTCCTTCGAGTTTGTTTTCAGCGTCATTAACTTCTCAAACTGTTGGAGCAGACGTCGGGTATTCGAGGTGATAGCAAGTTAGCTACCACCTGGCGAGACAGTTTCTATTCATCCATTCCCAGCCTTTGTCCTGTCAAGAAGTTACTGTTGACCAGATGATAAAGGTTTCTTCAGAAGAAGCCGAAACAGCAGAGTTGCAGATAAACAATTTTAAAGTCAAAAAGTTGTGATGCCCCTCAAACCTCACGCTGTAACGTTAAAAATAGGAATATTTACGCTGCAGTTTCTAATTATAGAAACACTTAAAAAAATCAACCAGGATTTCTGTCTGTGAATGTTTATGGTAAACTTTGAAACTAAATCTCCAGTGGACCAATCAGCCACAAAGCCAGAACGTATTAATACTCTCATCAAAATAATGTCATGAAATAGTTAACTTTATTTCTTAAACAGAAGTCCTTTGTACTAAAAGCTATCTGCAATTGTCAATGATAATTTTAAAGATAAAACCTAATTAGTTCAATGACTAATTATTTTAAAGTGTCTATAATGTTACGTTAAAGTCCCATTGGTCATCATCATACACTGGTGAAATTACATCTCTGCATTTGACCCATCCCCATGGGGAGCGGTGAGCTGCAGCACTGGCTACGCTCGGGAGCTATTTGGTGGTTTACCAGTCTTTCAAATAATTAATAAAAATCAATGTAGGAGCTAACATGAATGAACAGACGGGCAGTTTGTTGAGTTAACTTTAACCTCTGGTCCAGAAATAGCAATTGGAAGAAGGTTGGAGTGATCAGCTTCTCTTTTAGGCTCCATAAACATTAGTGACAGCCTACTGTAGCTCTGGGTCAGAATAAAAAGAGACTTACACGCCAATTGATTTTTTATATTTTCTTGTTTGATTAAGAGTTGGTGTATTGTTGTTTTATCTTGAATCTGGAAGACAAACCTGCTGTGGAACAGGTTCGGTGAAGATGTTAATCCTGCTGTGTAGTACAAGGCACTGGTTGTTTCTCGTAGAATTAAAGTGGTTTATATCTAAATAACTCAAAATGTTATAACAGTTATGATCGAAGGTCTCAAAATGCCTATAGGAAATTACTTTTCATGTTTTATCATTTATCAAGACTTGGGCTGATCTTCCATTTGAATTAAATGAAATGATTTTTAGTTTTTAATTTCATTGTCATGCGTTGCCGTTGATCTCCTCACTCCACTTTGGTATCATCACAAAAACAAATATATAATAATAATAATAATAATTCATCGAATTTATATAGCGCTTTGTTAGGACACTCAAAGACGCTGCATGCACTCTCACATTCACACACTGCTGATGATGGTAAGCTACTGAGTAGCCACAGCCGCCCTGGGGCGGTCTGACAGAAGCGAGGCTGCATTGTTGCGCCATCGGCCCCTCTGACCACCACCAACAGAGGCAATTCAGGTTAAGTGTCTTGCCCAAGGACACAACGACGGTGACAGACCGAGTGGGACGCGAACCCGCGACCTTCCGATTGCGGGGCGTCCACTTAACTCCTATGCCACCTTCGCCTATACAGAATTGCCTAATTCTGTCACAAACCTGCTTACACTTTTGTGTGTGTGCGCATCTGTCTGTAATAAAAAGATTAATGATTTTGTTTTCTTTTTTCTGTGTTGTTTAGAGGTAGGGAAGCTGTTACAAGTACAGAACGGGACACCTCCAGCCTCCAACTTCAACGGGGTCGATGCTGTGCATGCCTGCAACATTCTTCAGCAGCTCAAGGCTTTGTATGACGAAGCACAGCTCACGGACATCGTCGTGGAAGTGGATCATGGCAAGACTTTCTCATGTCACCGAAACGTTCTTGCAGCAATCAGCCCATACTTTAGGTAAAAAGTGCTGGATTTGCATAAATATTTATAATTTAGTAAACGTAGAGCACAGTGGCTGACTAGTTTGGCTGCTGAATATCAGATCATTTATTATATCATTTTCAAGGAAATAATTTATAGACTGAACATAAAATAATTTCATTTATTTTTTTTGTCATCTTCACCACCAGGTCCATGTTCACCAGTGGCCTTACAGAGAGTAGCCAGCGTGAGGTCAGAATTGTCGGAGTTGAGTCTGAATCCATGCACCTTGTCCTAGACTATGCCTATACATCCAAGGTCACGCTCTCCGAGTCCAATGTCCAGGCCCTGTTCACGGCAGCCAGCATTTTCCAGATTCCTGCACTGCAGGATCAGTGTGCCCAGTTCATGATCAGCCGGCTTGACCCTCAGAACTGCATAGGGGTATTTATGTTTGCTGATGCCTATGGGCATCAGGAACTGAGGGAGCGCTCGCAGGATTACATCCGCAAGAAGGTCAGTTATACTTGAGCACTAGACTGAGTAAATAGTAGATATTTTCTTACTGTTGACATCTTTGTTTTTTCAAAGAGTTTGTTAAAATTCAAACCTTTTGTGTTTTGTGGTAGTTCTTATGTGTATCAAGGGAGCAGGAGTTCCTCCAGATGACCAAGGAGCAGCTGGTCAGCATTTTGAACAGTGACGACCTAAATGTGGAGAAAGAAGAGCACGTCTATGAGAGTATTGTCCGCTGGCTAGAGCATGATCGACCGGGCCGTGAAGCCAACCTGGTAGAGGTTTTTTCCCAGTGCATCCGTCTACCCTTGCTGGATGAGGCCTTTCTCAATATGATACCCGCCCCATTTGCTTGTGCCATGTCTCTTTCTAAAGACCTCACTGAGGTCAAAGCTCGCCTCACTGGCACAAACGGTTGTCCACAGCGCCTAGGCATGACTGCTTCTGAGATGGTGATCTGCTTTGACGCTGCTCATAAACACTCAGGTAAAAAGCAGACGGTGCCTTGTCTAGACACAGCAACAGGAAGGGTGTTCAAGCTCTGCAAACCACCTAATGACCTCAGAGAGGTCGGTATCCTTGTGTCATCAGAGAACGACATCTACATCGCTGGTGGGTACAGACCGAGCAACAGCGAGGTGTGCATTGACCATCGAGCAGAGAGCGATTTCTGGCAGTATGAGCATGCGGGAAATCGGTGGCTTCCACGTGCACCGCTGCTCAGAGCAAGGATAGGATGCAGACTTGTTCACTGTTGTGGAAAGCTTTTTGCACTAGGAGGTCGAGTTTATGAAGGGGATGGACGAAATGCATTAAAATCTGTAGAGTGCTATGATGCCAGGGACAACTGTTGGACAGCAGTCAGTCCAATGCCAGTTGCCATGGAGTTTCATAGCGCTGTGGAGTATAAAGATCGCATCTACGTCCTCCAAGGTGGGTTCATGCTTTTAAAATGATGCTAATTATGCTGCTTGTCTGTTCAATTTTAAATGTTTTCTTTTGTTTGTTCTCTGCAGGTGAATATTTTTTCTGCTATGATCCCCGCAAGGATTATTGGAGTCATCTAGCCCCGATGTGCGTCCCTCGAAGTCAGGGTCTGGCTGCCTTGTATAAAAACTGCATCTACTACATTGCTGGCATCTGCAGGAACCACCAGCGCACCTTCACCGTGGAGGTCTACGACATTGAGAGGAACACGTGGAGCCGGAAGAGAGATCTGCCCTTTGACCAAGCCACGAGCCCGTATATCAAGGCCATGCTGCTGCAAGGGAAGCTACACCTGTTTGTACGTGCCACACAGGTCATGGTAGAGGAGCACGTGTTCCGCACCAGCCGCAAGAACTCCCTTTACCAGTATGACGACGAGGCAGACGTCTGGACCAAAGTCTATGAGACCCCCGATCGCCTCTGGGATTTGGGTCGCCATTTTGAATGTGTGGTGGCCAAACTTTACCCACAATGTCTCCAGAAAGTGCTTTGAGCTAAGGGATATTTGTGAACCCAATCTATTAGGCGAGGGGAGCGTTGTTGTCCTGCCTGCCTTGTGCCTGGTGTTACACCATACGGACCATTTCTTTTACGTCTTAAGTTGTTCAAACTTTGGTTCCACATGATCAAAATGGGGGTGCTTTTAAAGATTGCAGTATTTTATTTTATTTTTTTTCTTGGATGGCACCAACTACCCACACTGAAGCGTGTTTAACAGAACCGTACAACAAATCATAAGTGCAATTATCCTATTTTTGCTTGTTGTTGAGCCATGTTCTGTTTTATGTTTGAGATACAGAAAATGATATTGATTTTTACAAACATCAAGCAGGAGAAGGAGGGTGTCTGCAAACTTCAGATGCCCTCTAGAAACATGGATGCTATGTGTCACCATAGAGTAAGAATCTCTTTATATAAATAACTATATAAACTATATATTCATACGGGTAAGGTGAGTAACATAGCTTATTAGTAGGTTGCTAGCTCTGAAGTTTGTGTTTTTTTTCTGTGTTCATGCTTCCCTTCAGTTTATTTTGTAGTTTTATTACGATGTGTGCTCTGTAATAACATTATCATAGTGTTTTAAAAGATGGAAGCATGAGTGATATTATTTGGCCCCCCATATTTCTTCCGTGTGTTATTAAACCACACACACACACTAAGTGTGACACCAGAGCTATTTAAGTTTGGGGATTCTAGTTGAATGGGGCTCCCACACCTCACCGTTCTCGAGTCAGCATCCATTTCGTGTCATATGCAAAAGATAATTTAAGTGAAATCTTATAAATATTCACTCTCCACATTGGAGAAATAACGAAAGAGTCAAATTTGTGCTAACGCTAAGTGACAAGTTCAGACCAACTAACAGGTTTACCTCAGAAACTTCCGATGTTTTAGACTTGGAGCAAAGGGACGTTTAAGGCCGTTGTGTTGATGAAGCAGCTGTGTGAAAAGATCCTTTCAGCATTGAGATGTGAGGTTAAGACTTTTGGCACCAGACTATGGTCAATTGAATTTTTTTATTTGATAAAATGCCAAAAAAAGCATTTTGAGGTCTTGTTTTAGTTGTTGTGGACATTGAAACTAATGTTGTGGTAGCAATAAATCAAGGAACTGTGATTAGGCTATATTGTAATACTTTAGTATAAGTGCATTAATGTTTTTTGTTTGCTTGTCTCTGCTAGTTGAGAGAAGGTGATAGTACCAGTAATGATTGTTGGGCTGTTTCATGGGTGCAGGCTTGAAATGATGTGTAATTCAGTGCATAATATGTGTGTGTGCGTGTGTGTGTGATGCCAACGTGCCTGTGGCTAAAAAGGAGGAGTGTGTGTAGTGGTGGGGTTCAGTTAAAATAACTGCATCACCTGGTGATTAATTTCTGAAATGTCAACTCAGCATTGCACTGAATCTCTATCCACTTCAGCAGTCCTTAACTGCAAACTTTACGAAGCACCCTCTCCAACTAGACCTGCACGAGGGTTTCATTTTGTGCTATTTCATCTAACAGCCATGGATTTTGTCTTTTCACGCCATCACATGGACACAAAACTGTTGGTGCTGCTTTTTTTTATTTTTGGTTGACAATCTTGTGTGAAAACCGCCACTGAGTGGTCCTCCCTGTCATAGTGATGTTCTCAGTGGTACCAGTTCCTCATGCAGGTTCCTGTGTCACCTTTGCTCTGCACATTTCCTGTTTGTCCAAACAGAGCGTGCCCTCTCTTTTTCCCATCACAGGGTTTCTTCTGACGGGTTTACATGGAAAGACTTGAGGATATAATTTACTTCTCCAAGAGAAGATCCACTGTTGAAAAGACTAGATGCTGATTCCAATCAACATGTCTTGAACAATACCCCTAAAACAAATAAAACACTCATCTGGAGTGTAAGAACTTCAACATGGCTACAGACCAGGAGCAGAGAACTCTCAGGATTTCTACTGATACACAGTACTGTATTTAAGATTTTTGTTATGTGTAAATTACTGTATTATAGGTTTGCTGTACTTGCACAGTTTTCTAAACTTATATTCAGTTTCTTTTATAACTTGAAAAGAATTAGATGTGATTTCCCTTTGTTGTCTCCAGTGGCTGTTTTTTTATTTTAGTTTCTTTTTGTGATTATCTAATTATGGTAGAGAGAGGAAAAAAAAGAGTACCTGCACGAGTGATAACTTAGATTTTATTTTCCTGTAGTGCATTAGTTTTTAATAACACCTCACAACTCCAGATAACAACAATATGCTTTAAACACCAGTCATGTTATGCATCAAGCTAAGACGCATCTTTTGTTTTTTGATCATTTCCTGGTCTCTTACATGCATTGGTGCTATTCCATTGTATTTTTTTTCTGTCTTCACTTTTACTTTAGTGGTTTTGTCTGTTTTTTGAGGGGTTTCAGGTTATAGTGGTTGTTGAGCTCAACTGTGAACTTCACATTGCACATAATTGAAAATAAAAACAATTCAGATTGGAGTTGGTTGGCTTCTTTTCTGCATTTGAATAGCTCACATGTGAGTATTGATCGGTGGGTGATGCAGCACAGCAGCGTGACCTTTAGGCTCAAATATGAGACGGAGTTGAGTACTTGTGATGAAGACTCAGGAGAAAAAACCCTCAGTTCACTCAGCGTGACATGTGACTAGGCGGTGAGTGGAAAGAAGCTGGTGGCAGGAACTCTTGCTTTCCAACTTTCGAACAAGCAGACAGACTCTAAAGGCTCTCGCTGAAAAGGTAAGAGCAGGTTTTGTTCGTAAGGAAGCAGCATGACTTTTAAAAACTTTGTTCTGAAAGTTTGGCTCACTTTCCGCGTTTTCTCAGTCTCCGGTCTGACACGAGGTGTTCGCCTTTAAGACATTACTAGTAGATCTGGAGTGTGTTTTTCTGACAGTGGGGTACCCTTTGTTCCTCCTGTGTATTCGCGTAAAACGGGAGCTAAACAGCTGGTTTAACTTGTAAAAATGACGCAAATACTGATGTTTTTTGCGTTTATGCCTTCTCGTAAACCAGAACGGGGTTAAAAATGAATATAGCTCATTTTAAAGCCACGTTTTAAAAGCTTGTAGAGGTTTTACGACGCGCACTGTACAATAGTGTACGTTTACAGGAATGTCCAATGTGCGGCCCGCGGGCCATTTGCGGTCTTCGGAGTGATTTTGTGCGGACACCAACTTGCATTTCCTATAATTTTTGTTTTGTTGCTACAGTCAGATTTTGAAGTAGATTGATGCTTAATAACATTTTTATGTTCATGTTTTTACTAATAAGCCTGTTTTGGACCTACTTTAAGGAGTACAAATAAGAATAATTTACCATAAAATAAATTGTTAATTATTTAAATTAAAAAATCATTATTGTGGCTCGTGAGGACCATTAACTTGAGTATTTTGGCCCTTGACACCCTGGGTGTTTGCATTCTGTGACTTAAACTACACATTAACATGGTAGAGTCATTTCATCACAAAATCTTAAACCTGAAACCAGTCGAACCAAGAAATGTGTATATAGTTTAATTAATGTAAATGTAATTCCTTTCTAAGCCAGTAAAAACTGGTTTACTGTAAATTCATACATTGCATAATAAGCAAGGAGCCATGAAACTGTGTTTCTGCAGAAAAAGAAAGGTTTTAAATAAATCCTATTTTACCCTGTGGTAGATAGCTCTTTGAGCAACCTTAGTTTGGAGAAACAGAGATCTTGAGAGCTAGTCAGACTGGACTCAGTAACAAAGTGTTCCTGCTTTTTAAAACAACTCTAAACTCAAGTATCTCATATCAGTTCTTTGCAGACATTATATTTTACGTTTTTACCCTACTGTGCGTCTCACATTCCATTTACATAAAATCATGTCGTTTTACGCTGCAGACATTAGCTGCGATTCTGTTGCATTTCTAGATGTAATTTTATGATCATTCTGCCAGGATATCTAGTGAAAGATTTTGCAGTTTAAATGTTATAAAATAGCATTTAACATAAACTGCAATGGAAATTTCAAAATAAAGGTTTTAAGAAATGTGACTAATTGTTAATTAATTTGTAAGATTGAACTAATCTTTGACGTTATTATGGCTTATCTACAACAGGTAAGATACTAATTGTTCAGGATATCTGTACAGAACCTTTTTTGAAAAAATATGAACACAATGCTACATTTTTTAAGTTTTGACCTTTCCATACAAGGATTATCATCCTGAGGCTCCAAGCTGTGGGTTATACTGTGCCTTTTTAACATCACCTTCTGGGATTAGAAATACCTGATGAACATCAAAACCAAAGATTTTTTGAACGATTAATTGATAAAAACTTTAAATAAGACTTTATATTTTAATGAAAATAACAATAACCCAAGAGAATAAAATATTTTAGATCCAGAAGCAATTGAGTCTTCAGATATTAAGACAAGCCCAGTGAGGATGTTTTAGTGTTTTATTCATAAAAAAGTTTAACTTTATTTTTCACGTGATTTTTTTTACTAGTTCATTTAGGTCTGACATGCCTGAAGTGCAGCCTGGGGGCCATTTGTGGCCCTCAGATGCATTTCCAGCTGTTGAGAAATACTTTTTTTTTATCTTCATATTTATTTTCCTGAAGACCTGTTTTGGGGAGAAATTTTGAAAAATAACCATAAAATATTTTTTTGCATTTTTTTAGATAAAAAAAAAATCACATTTTTCACAAGGACTATTAACTTGGCAATTTTAACATTGTCTTTAAAAGTTTGGACACCTCCTGACTTACATGTACCTTCATGTTTTGACATTGAATTATGTGTCAAACATGTCTGACAAATAATTGAATATTTTTATTATATGTTATTTATATTAAAAGTTTGGAGTGACACATTAAAGTCCAGTGGGGCGGCTCTATCAACACACGCACAATAAAATAGTAGTTTAACAGCTGTCTTGTAGTTTCACTTCTGAAATGCAAATTTTGAGTAAATTCTGACACCCTAGAGCTATTTCGATAACACGTCATGAACGTTTCCTTCTTTAAACAGGAAGATGCCTCCCACAGCTACAGATGTGCCGGGCAACAAACCCCTGGATGGGGGTTGGGGCTGGATGGTGGTGTTTGGGGCCCATATTTCCATCGGATTTGCATACTCAACTCCCAAAGCCCTTTCCATTTTCTTCAAGGAGATTCAAGCGGACCTAAAGGCCAGCTACAGTGAAATAGCATGGCTCTCCTCCATCATGCTAGCTGTTATGTATGCAGGCGGTGAGTTGATCAAGTGATACTTGTTTTTTGCAAACTGGAAAATAATTACTGTTATCAGGCTGTTTCCCTCTGATCAAAGATCTTATCTAAGAGCATGTGTTAATGGTGCACTTCTAAACCATTCAAATGTATTTACATTGAGTAACGTTGAGTACAATACAGCTGAGATATGCATCATTTAATGCAGGTGATTTCTCTCTGCTCTGATTAGTTTAAGGGGTTTTATTCAAAAGGAGAAAAAACAATCACCAGAAATGATTCATAAACATCTCTGAAAGGAGTTTAGCGTTTTGATTTGTGGTGTGTAAACTTCAACGTGGAACCGCTGATTTGAACTTATCTTTTGTGTTTGCCTTTTTGCAACATTTCAGCAGACATTCATTTATTTATCTGTGGAAAAACCCTGATAAGTAAGTCACCCAGCATAAAAAAGAATTCAGGGTTGTGTGTCCTCTCAGATCTGTAGGCCATCACATGCTCTGACGTCAGCACTTTTAAATCAGCATGCTTCTGTATCGACGGCAAACATTAACCAGGTCTAGCTGGGATTCATCTTTATTTCTGTTGATTCTTTTTCTGTTCTTCTTGATTGTTTTTCACTCGTCTTTCATGCTCTGAACAAAGTTGGTGTTAAAAAAGAATCATGAAACAGCAGAATGATGATGTGTGTTTGCATAATCTGGGACTTTGTTTCTGAGCATTATGGCCAAATTTTCAAGCACTAAACACAATCTGCACTCAAAGAGAGCAGCCTGTGCATCACAGACTCATTCCAGCAGATAGATAATTGATATATTGACTTCACATGAGTGGATGCACCCGTTGACATGGTGTGAGGCTGTCTACTATGAGGAACGTTGTATTAGTCACCTGATTTAGATTTTAAATGACTTCTTTGACCTCGGCTCATCATGCACTAATACCAATGCTGCATAAATAACTTCACAGCTTTAGTGTTTTCTGCTTGTGTGACTGACTAAATCAGCTTCAAATACATAAAAAAACATGAAACATGCATAGAAAATTCTAAAATCCATTAAATATGACCAGCTTCAAATGTTGCTTAAAACCACAAACCCAGGACCTGAGTGGTCAAAAATACCAATAAAAAAAGAGACCGGCAATATAAAGCTCTAAGAAATTCACGCTGTATGTTTCACTGTTTGGAAAGTATCTTTATATGATTTGGTTTTCTTGATAAGACCTGAGTATGAGTTCAAAAATAACAGTGCAGCAAAATTAATGTTATCATTTATTGACAATATACACAAAGCCCTGCATTCCATAATTTAATAGTTGCGTTTTTCTTGTTAACAAAGTTGTGCAACTATTATAAAAATGGCATAAAACTGTAGAAAGAATTTGAAAAAAGTATAAAAACTCCAAATCCATATGATCTTTCTAGAGTGTTAGGGTTCCAAAGGTCCCCAGAACACTCTGGTGGGTGAATGATCATAGCCAATGCAAAAACTGAACTGAGAACACAAACAAAGAGTGGGTTTATTTTATTAATTATACTTTTTCCCTCTTTTTTTTCCTGAGAAAATGACTATTTTAGGACATTACATTTCTGGTGAGTTTTAGAAGATGTAGAGTATAACCTACAAAGATTAAAGCTTTCAGATCAGAGGTGGTTTATCAGCATCAACATCACAAAATACTTAGTTTGCATGATTTCTAGAGTTAAAAAGACAAGTTAGATTGTTTAACAATGTGTTTCTGTGGAAAGGTTGTGAGCTCTATGAATGACCTCAGTTTGGAGATAAAGAGATTAACTCTTACCAGATTGAGGAGCTAACGGCTAGGGTGGGTGGGGCCAAGACCAAAGTGAATTGTGACCAACTTATTTTCAGAATACTAATTTATACATCTTTACATCATTGTTAGTTTCACACATTCCAGCAGAAATGTTATAAAATTCCTACAGGAAGTGTCCCAGTCTGCACTGGAAGAGCTAAAGCTAGCTGCTGCTATTTATGCACATTGGCAGCAATATGAATGCTGAGAAAACAGCAGTCACGTGAACCTTTATGATTGCTTTTTTAGACTAGAGCAGTTTTATGATGGCAGCAATCCACTTTGGTCTTTGATCCTGACTCTGCTCAGCCTAGCTGTTAGCCTGTCAATGGTTGGACCTTGAGGCAATTTAAAGAAAAATCTATACCAGGTATGGAATTAGTTATTCATAAACTTTCCTTTAGAGGGAACTACACATTTTATTGTATTTATTTATATTTTTAACATATCTTTTATGTGATTTTATTTTATTTTTATCTGCTTTTATTCCAGCAAGCCTGTTACAGGTCAGGTGACGTAGGGGCTGTCATGTCTAAATAAGTCATAAAAACTCCCCTTTTTATATTATCTTCTTTTTTATTTTCTCAAAGCACCACTTAGTTCTAAAGAGTTCTAAAATGAAATTAGAATGACTGAATAATCAGTTGAAGTCTTAGTCACACAAACAGGTCAAAGTTTGTTCCAAAGTTTGATCTGAGCTAAAACTGTTTGAACAAATGTGTACAAGTTAAATATGCAACGTTAATATTTACCAAATTAGACTTTCTTTCAACAGATCAAAGACTCCATGAAAGAAAGACGTTACTAGGATTAAAAAGAAATAGATGATTCAGTTTGCAGATGAAATAAAAGGAAACAAAACAGGGTGACAGCCAGGACAAACTTTTTAATTTACAGTTTAATTTTGTTTTTGCATTGTGAGTTGCTTTCAGAATCCACAAAAAAAATCTATAATTGCAGGAACTTCCACCACAAGAGGCCCATTTCCACACCTATGCCAATGGTAGATAACACAGAACTGCATAAAGTCCTGTGGAAGCTCACATGAGTTCATCAGTAGCTGCTTTCAAGGTTACAGGAAGCGGGGTGTGTGACTCACCTGCACTCAGCTCAGTGAAATATTCCTCTCCACTGTGGATCGGGCACAGGACTTTATCATAATGTCCTTTGTGAGACTTCAGCAATGTCACCCAGTGGAGGAGAGGGATACATCAGAGGAGGGTTCAACACTCTGGGGTGTGACACCACGTCCCCATGGGAGAGACGTGACAGCCTTTTCAGAAAACCTCTGACCAAAGGAGTCGGAATGATAAACTCATAATGGAAATGAAAATGGTGGCAGAAAGAGAGATGCTCCTCGGTGATGCGGCCGCAGCGAGACGGGGTGATTTATCTGTGACCCCTGCTGCCACCTGGGTAACTCTACAAACCGCTGGATAGATGCTTTTCTTTGTTGGTGTACAGGAGATACAGTTACTCAGGATTTGGCTTGACAGTTAAAAGAGAGTCTGTATATGCATATAAATGGGGCATTCTTAAGGCGCCCGTTAAGAAATCTTTTAAACTGAAGTTTCAGATTTCATCATGGATCAGTGCTGTCAGCGTGACCTGTGGTCAGAATAATAAGCAGCTGCAGAGAAGAAGCTTTATTCTTGACTCAAATCTCACCTAAACTTCTCAGACAGAAGCATAGAGCAATTAGAGAGGCCAGATTGTAAAAATATTTACCTAAACTAGAATTTTGACCTGTCAGCTGTGAGGATATTAGGAAAAGGTTGAATTTTTCTGGCAGGAATTGTAATTTCAATTTGATTCTTCAAATCAAGCTTCAGCATAATAATCACATTCTCCCTGAGATAATCCTGACAAACGCTCTGTGGTGCCTTTAGGCCAAAAATAATTATTAAGTTCATGACAGGAATAAGTTAGATTAATAATTTCCTCCAGTACTTCTGCCGTTTGTTTTAAGAAACATGATCATACAGTTCTCTGTATTTGACACTTATAGTGAACATAAACACATTTTGAAAGGTTTAAAAACCACGTTTTTGTTCACATTAATCTGATCTGGTGTCAGATAAGTAGCACTTTGTCACAGTTTATCTTTCATGCTTTAGAAACTTTTGAAAAAGCCAGAAAACACAAGCCCTGTTGTTTTAGTTACACTTCTTTCAGTTATCAGCGTCCACGCAGAAACCAGCTGCACGTTCAGCTTTCATTAGCAGCCTGGAGATAGTGGTCTGAGCGATGCTCGCCTTCTTGTCTGCACAGTTTGGGTGAGATAAATCTATATTCAAACAACTTGTCCTTATAGCAAAAAGCAAGAAAGGCGTTTTCATTATGGAATGTTGTCAAACGACAAGTGGTGCAGTGTCACTCTTTCAGGCAAGGTTATAAATGAAGGAAAGGTTGACAGCATATAAAAGACTGTTCAATAGCTGATTGATCACTGAGTGTGGTGTTATACATTATCAGGGGAAAGTTTAATGAGGCTGCTTCTTCTGGATACATGCGTGGGGAGGTTCTCCATCACCTACCGGGATGTTCTTTTGCCCTTGGTTTATGTACATAGGAATTTTCTGAGATTAGAGTTTCTGTTTTAGACACAGTTTGAACTTTCTCACTAGATTCTGTCCTCACATTCATTCATGGAGCTGAGCTCTTCCTAACTGTTCCTTTGCACCCACATCACCTGATCACGTGGGTCCACCATATCGGACGGCAAAGCATAGTACACAGTGAGCGAAACATGTATTGAACAAAGGAAAAAGTAGCGCCTGAGATTGTTTTTCTTTTGTCGTTTTTTGTGATGATTAGCATGGCTTCAACTAGTTCAAGTCCAGCTCAGTTATCAGAAGAAGCAGCACACCTAGGGTGGGGCACCGGTGAACTACGGGAGTATTGAATGGAGAGGAAAAGTGGCAACTGAGGTTGATATTTTTGCCAGTTAAGCCTGGTTTCTACTAGCTCAAGCCCAGTTCACCTAGCTTGGTCATATGGGAGGGGCTCGGAGTAGATCTGCTGCTCCTCCACATCAAGAGGAGCCAGTTGAGGTGGCTTGGGCATCTGGTTAGGATGCCTCCCTGGTGAGGTTTTCCAGGCACGTCCAACTGGGAGGAGACCCAAAGGAAGACCCAGGACATGCTGTAGGGACTGTTTCTTGGCTGGCCAGGGAACGCCTTGGGATTCCCCTGGAAGAGCTGGCCAAAGTGGCACTAAAGCCGGGCGTACTCTGCAATATTTTCACTCCTGTCATTCAGCTCCATCTGAAACTGTACGACTTCCTCGCAGAGCAAAGCTCACGAGTCATGTTCTCAGTGTACGACCCAGTGCTCGGCTGCGACCTGACTTCTTGCACTGTGCATGCGGTAGCAACGGGTCGGACCTTTGAGTTAAAAAACCCAAAAGACTGTTGTACTTTTTGCAGTAGTAGATAAACATGCAAATCTTTGGAATCTTATACAGTCCTGACTAAAGGTTTAGAACCACTTGAAAAATGGCAGAGAAATTGTATTTTGCATGGTTGGATTTGAACAAGGTTCCTAGCAGAGCTTCAGCGTGCAACAAGAAGAAATGGGAGAGAGAAAAAAACATTTTCTGAACATGCATTTTATTGAAAACAACACATGAAACATTGTTGTACATTGGGGCTTTAACAGCACAGTGGCTAATTATCAAACGCTGAAACTTACATTTTTTTTCTCTCTGAGACACACATTTCAACAAAACTGACTAAAATGTTTCTTTCTCAACACATCAAAGTTTCTTTATTGTGTGAAAACGTTCTCATGGAGTAAAGAACCTGTCCAGACATGTCGGTTTAGCACACTTTCACTACACCGCTGTCATGCTAGAGTATGTGCAGAATGTTCTAAATAAACATAACCTCTCCCAAAAAAGACACCTTCTGAATAACAACATATTTTGCTCTGAAATGTTTAGCATCAGTTATGCAAGTTAGCTCTGCCGTCTTGCACCAGTGCCCTCAATGACATCACTCATTCTGGTTTTTCACCTGTACACTGATAACAAGCATGAAGGTGCACTCTTTAGCCAGCAGAACACGACATTCATGATTTTCAACAGGAATTTCAATATTTGTAAGACAGCAGGACATTTTTCAGCTTTGCTTCAATCTCATAAAAGCCGTGGTTCAGAGTGAACAGCAGTGGTTCTGATTCATATAAATCCTTTTTTTGTTTGAACTTGCTTTTGTGAACATCAACACTTTTTGATGAAAATGTTTCCTGTTAAAGTTTTAGGAGCACTTTGGGTTGTGTACAGGGCACAAAGTGGTAACAAAAGTCTTCTGTATACTATAAATTAGGGATGTGTACTGGTAAAATTCTGGCGATTCGATACATATCACAATACAGGGGAGACGATACGATATATCACGATATATTGCGATACATTCAGCCAGACGATATTAGCGATTTTTTAGACTGAATTTATTGTAGGAAAATTCAATAAACAGTCCAAACTGTTATGGAACATGTTTAACACGAGGTATCTGAACCATAATAGAGGGATTTACATTTCAATGGTGGAAACAAACCCATTGCACACTGCTGCCAACTAGTGGTCGGTGTTTGAATTGCACCAAAAGAAAAGAAAATACACAAATGTAAATTCTTCCAAAAAATAGATACACAGCTTTTGAATATCGATATAATATCGCAGGAAAAAAATATCACGATATATTGCCATATCAATATTTTCTTACATCCCTTCTATAAATCTGTGAGTAAAATGTTGCTCTCTAAAGGATATCACAAAATCTTTTACATACCAACAATCTGTTGATCTATTTGATCCATCGGAGTCTTTAAGAGTCAAAAGGAGCCATTATTACCATTTCAGAAACACCCAGCATTGACTTTTTTGCGCCCACTCACTTCACAAATTGACATTATTACTTGTGTGAGTTTTTAACCAGATTTTTTCCCTAATGGACAAACTGTACAACCCAATTCTACCTTTATTTGAATGTTTTTAGCGTTGAATATAAAATAAAGCCAGTTTGATTTTTAAGCCCTAATGTCATGGCATTTTTGAGAGAAAAATAAAAATAGGTTAAGTAAATTATAAACTATCTTGACTTTATCTAGATATTTTGGACTATTGGTTGTTTTTAGTAAATGAATGATAAAAACGATTAATATTGTTTGTTTATTTGCTCCTTTCTCCAGGACCAGTGAGCAGTGTGCTGGTCAATCGATTTGGAAGTCGACCAGTAGTCATGATGGGTGGACTAATGTGCGGGGTTTCTATGGTATCTGCATCTTTTGGGAGCTCCATTGTCCACCTCTACATCTGCACAGGAATAATTGGAGGTACAGTACAGTTGGAATAAAAATGCCTGTTTTGTTTGTTTTCCTGCCTGAAGGTTTTTTTACAGCCCTGATTTGACTTTCTGTAATCTTTTTGTTGAGCTTTAGTTTCCCATAAAATATAAATTATTGATGCATTAGCTAGTCTCATCCCCCATTGGTTACCTGTCTGTAAGGATTGCATCCATTCCCGTCCTCCTCCTTGGTTCAGATGGGTCTCCATGTTGATTGTCCTGGGCCTTGTACAGCTGTCCCAACTCCGGAGGTGCAGTAGGACAGTAATTAAGACAGAACTCCCTCGGATCCCACAGAGGATAGTCTTTTATTGCCCTCCTCACATGGGGCCTCTCTGTCACCCTACGAGGCTCATTACCCTGCCAAGGGCTCCTATGAAGGATTAATAGACCCAGCAAGTGGCTAAGCCGTGTGTGGCGTCCCTGCTATGCTCCCATGTGTTCAGACACAATGGCATGTAGGCAGCAGGGAGTTTTACCTAGCAGGCATCCTGTCAAATGCTCATATACACACTGGAGCCCACACATGCAAAAATAGGAGGCTTTTCATACGTGTCCTTCTGCATTTTCTTATTTTATCCAAATTGCTTTTATTTTTATCATTTTTATGATAGCCAGTGTGAGAACGTGTGTGGTGAAATTGCTGCTGCTCTGAGTTCTTGCTGGTCCCTTCTTGGCAAAGACATGTATGGTGTGAAATCACATAAACAACAACAAGGAGAATGTTTGCTGAATAGTTGGGGAAAAATGAGAAAAAGCAAATTTTGATCAGATATCCTTCTGATTGATTGAAAATACACATAACCTTTGTTTGGACTTGTTTTTCACTGGAAACCAAACAACAACAAAACATTCTTATGAGTGCTCCTGTGGATCCAAACAGGAGTAGAAAACTGACTTTGGAAGGAGAAAGTACAGAACCACCTCCACCTGGCTGTAGCTCTTCATTTTCCATAAATTAAATGAATATGTTCAGGGTACAGGAGAATGAATGGATTACCCAGGCCCCTAATTTATTTCTATCTACACGGAGAAATTATTTCTGAAATAATTTGTGCTTTCTGTAATGAGATTTTAGTTGGCAAAAGTAAAACGAGATGAAACTGAAACGAGCACCCAGCACAATCAGTTGTAATTGAATTTAGTTTGTGTTCTCTGGAGTTTTGGTTCTCCAGAGTTTTCATTCATAAAACATGACTTTTTATTTTTTTCTCTCTCCAATCTTCCTTCATACAGGTTGGGGACTCTGCTTCAACCTGAATGCGTCCCTCACCATCATCAGTAAATACTTCCTCGCCAAGCGGCCATTAGCCAATGGCCTTGCCATGGCCGGGAGTCCAGTGTTCCTCTGTTTCCTGGCTCCTCTCAACCAGTTTCTCCTGGGCCAGTTTGGATGGAGAGGGAGTTTTCTTATCCTCGGGGGTATGATGCTCAACTGTTGCGTTGCAGGTGCCTTGATGAGACCCATAACTCCACCTCGAAAACCACCGTCTGGTCCTCCTCAGGCCAACGGGGCCCAGCCTGATGTTGGAAAAACTAAGAATAAAGGAAGGTGCATGAGGAGAACTAAGCAGTTTGTGGATTTGTCCTTCCTTAAGGACAGGGGCTTTGTCATTTACCTCGTAGGAAATGTGCTGTACATCTTCGGTGCCTATTCACCCATTGTGTTCCTGTCCGCCTACGCAGTAAGCCAAGGTGTAGAGGAGTACTCTGCAGCCTACCTGCTCTCCATTATGGGCTTTGTTGACATGATTGTTCGTCCTGTCACTGGTTTGTTAGCCAACAGCAAGTGGATCAGGCCAAGAATCCAGTATCTCTTCAGCTTTGCCATGGTCTTCAATGGTACATGCCACCTACTGTGCCCTCTGATGAAGAGCTACCCCCTTCTTGTGGCCTACGCTGTATTTTTTGGTTTTAGTTTTGGCATGGTTTTTGCACTGATATTTGAATGCCTCATGGACCTGATGGGAAATCAACGCTTCCCTAGTGCTGTTGGACTGGTGACCATTATAGAGTGCTTCCCCATGCTTTTGGGCCCACCTACTGCAGGTAATGTACACTGAACACATTCCATTTATAGACATCACTAACTTAAAGCACTTTATAAGTTTTTTCTTCTTCTGAATTCACGACCAGATCATTATAAATATTATTTAAACATTTTAGATTAAAGGACAAGTTAAAGATGTAAACTCATTGTTTAGTTGTGTGCTAACCACGTTAATGCAAGCTGCCAGAGTTGGATTTTTGCAGATTAGTAGATGTAGTTTAGGTTTAAATGTTTAGGTTTTAATGTAAATTCTTAGATGTGCTAAAATATTTTCCTTTTGGCCCTCGACCTGGGTTATGGATTGGCATATTCAAGGTATTCATCATTATTAAAAACCAATGAAATGGAGCTCATGACCAATCACAGACCCAATAAGAGAACACTTCCTTAAACATTGGCAGGACAACAGCGATCTCAACAAAAACTACTTATGAATTGCAATAACACAATACAAAAAATGGGTTTACGTGTTTAATCAGCTTCCAAACTCACTAAATTCAATTTGAAGGGATCTGAAGCTATTTGTGAGATCAACTCAATTCAACAATCGACCCAAAAGTTCAATTGCTAATCCTAATCTCCTATTACATTCAGGTAAGATCACCCCTTTCAAACGATTGAGTCTAGGTTCTAAAAATTGTCTGAGCTAACAATTTACGTGATCGTCCACAGTGTGATCACCCCTTTAGAAGTAGGTTTGGTATTACTGGTATAGAGGAGACAGGTGTGTGTGAACCCAGGAGGTAGGGATGTCCGATATTATCGGTCTACCATTAATATCAGCTGATATTGGCATTAAAATTTAATATCGGAAAATATTGGTGTTGTTTTTTTTGTCACGTGACCAATTCCATAGTATACGTCAAACTCTTCAGCTGCTTCTCCTCTCTCTCAATATGACAGATCTGAGGTAAAGTTTTTGAGATATTTTAACAAAAACAAGAATCTTCACCCGAGGCTTGCTTTACTTATCTAAAGAACTTAATAAATGATTTATCACCGTAACGGCAATATACAGAAAAAGAAAAAATATATTACCAACCAATACACACATCTTGGTGTCATTCTTAGAGAGGATGAGATTCAGCTGCTGTTGGACACTTTTCTATTTCTAGCTTAAATTTAATTAGTTGTCAATTTGCACAGTAAATGTTTTTTTTTTTTTAATGAGGGGGACACAGCACATATCGATATCGGTTTATATCGGTATCGGAATTTAAGAATCACACAATATCAGTATATCGGATATCAGTAAAAATCCAATATCGAGCATCCCTACCAGGAGGTATAGCAGTAATGACCTTAGAGAAGAAACGCTGCCCAAAAATCTGCAAAGGGATACTTTCCAGACAGAATATTACCAGAGAAAAATAATTTACAAGTGGAAAACCCTAGGACAGCTGTCAGTCTTCCTAGGAGTGGACATCCCAGCAAGTTTTCCCCCAAGGTCAGATTGCACAATGCTCAGAGAAACAACCAAAAAGCAAGAGCTCCATCTCAGACCACATGTCTAGGTTATCAAGTTAAAATGCAGAGTTGTAGAAATAAAAAAAATAAATACAAATGAAGAAGCATGGCTTATTTGGAAGGGTTGCCCAAGAAAACATATTTTCTCTCTAACAAGAACATAACTGAATGATTTAAACTTGTAAAGCTGCATCTGAAAGAACTCCAAGACCTCTGGAATAATGTCCTTTAAACAGAATGAACAGTTGAGATACTGACCCTTAACGCACCACTCCATGTTTGAAGCAACCCAAGTACAGCTTATTAGTACAACAGCTCATACAAGCTGTCAGCATGGTGGCCGAGGGCTGATGGTTAGGGCTCCTTTCCGTCATTAAGTTGACCATAAACTCCCCAGTAGACCAATGTTTTCATCAGTCAAAGGCCATCTGCCTGGGTCATAAAAAGGACAACGATCCCAAACACTGCAACAAATCTACAGCAGAACTGATGAAGACAAACATCAAGTCTAGACCTCGAGTCAATTGAAATGCTGTAGTGGGACCTAAATGGGGCTGATCACGAACCTCAATGAACTGAAGCAAAATTGTAAAGAAGACGAGACCAAAGTTCTTCCAATATGAGAAACAGTAAACCTGAAGGAGATTCACACAAGATTAGATTTGAATAATTTTAGACTCCTACTCCTAAAAGTTAGATCATTTGTATTAAACCCTGACTAGTAAAATAAAGATGGTGGCTGTTCTTCTCACGACTATCCAGGAGATCCCTGAATGTTTTTAGTCAATGGCCTTAAGCCTCCTTTCCACCGGACGTGAAAGCGGAGTGTAACATAATAGTGGCGTTTTACCAACGAGCTCCCTTCCAACCGGGAGTGATTCAGATGCAAAACCGGAGCGAAAGTGTTCCATGCTGCTGGTTCTGCAAAGTCACAAAATCACGGGAGAACTGCAACACCACGCGTGATTTTAGAAGTTCACACAATAACAAGCAAGGAGAACGACTGCTGCATGTTTCCAAAAACATCTGTGGTTTATTTTCTGTTCTGTTTACGTCGACTACGGGGGCTTCACAGGAAATGACATACGTTTATCTACACATGACTTTTATTTTGAAAGTTTCCGGATGTTTTACACTGCTTTTGTGTTTGACTTCCTGTCTGGCCCGATCTAAACTGCAGAGTTTGAAGTGTTTTGGAAGCGTAGCACTTAAAAATAGACTCGAAACATAATGATAGCGTCCATTCACGTCTGAAGAACGTTTCGTAGCCGTTTCCTGACGCTGTCACATCCGGTGGAAAAGAGGCTTTCCATTTGCATTTTTGGTTCTGAAAGGTGGATTTACTCAATACTAACGTGATAATGGTCATACTGATAATTGTCCTTTGAGGTCGAACACATTGTTTCAGTAATCAAATGTTGCTTTTTTTCAGGGGGGTGTGTTTTTCCGTAGCAAACTAGAGACAGAGGTTATTTTCAATGTGCAGACAATGACTAAAAAAATACCAGAAGTATTGCCCTGATCTGCTTCAGGCAGGATTATTTAGTGTCATGAACAAATCAGCTGTGGATGATCCGTTGTGTAGCTGCATGCAACACAATCAGCTTTGCATACCATCAGTCCGATAAACTTTTGCTTTGCCTTCAGTCTGACTTTTAATGAAGTGAAAACTTCTAGCCCCCTCCCCCCAGTTTGTCTGGAGCAACCCTGTTCTGAGGGGCTCATTTAATGGGGTAAATAAGAGCCTCCTTGCATGTCTAACGTTCTCCTCCAGAGGGCACAATCGTTATGTATCCCATATCTGCTTGTTACTGCTCCTCTAAACCTTCAGGTCAAGCCAATTAGGAGGAAGTAAGGTAAGTGAGCGCAATTAGCCTTTTGCTTTGGGTGTTTAATGACGCTCAGTTCAAACTCTTGTCATTAAAGTCCTGTACCTGGGCCATAATTAGGCTGCGAATACGCTCAGATAGAGGTGACTATGCCAGATGGACATAATTACTGCTCAGCCAATCAAGGACTGTCTTAATGAGGGTAGTGGTCATTTGAGTACAGGCACCAGATGAGTGCTATCAATCAGATAATACATTGAGAGGCTTGAGATAATAATCCAAATACAATATGACCCCTCCTGGGGGACACACACTGATGGTATAATCACCATAGTTTGTTGTAAAGGTGATAAACCTAAAGAAACCTCTCCAAAGAGAGTTCTTATTAAAATGCAAAGATTTCACATTAATTTTTAATAAACAGAATTCCCAAAAGTCCGAGTAAAAGAAAGTCTTTTGTGTTTTTTCTTGGAATGAGGGCAAACACGGGCCTTGCAAAGAGGAGTTTGAGGCCAACGTTTGCTTAAGACTCTAAAAACCTGGAGGCTTAAATTTGATCTAAACCACATTTGTCATTTTTTCTGCAGACTTGTGCTTGATATTTATGGCTCTGAAAATAGGCTTCACTTCTGATTCGTTCTGGTAGCAGCCATCCAAATTGCCTTCCCCAGAAAAGCAGGAGAGTCAGGAAGGGTGCAATGGCTCTCTGTCAACTCCAAAGTGGCTCTTCTCAAATTGGCCTGAGCGCACGCTCACTCTCTTTCACACACACGGCTGTTGTCCAAACCCGAGTTCACCTTCAAAGTTGTGAAATCTTACATTGATTTGAAGTTAACATCATTTTCTTTGCATCCTTCTTCCCCCATAGGATTACTGGTGGACGTCTTTCATCACTACAAGTACCTCTTCTATATGTGCGGAGGAGTGATCATAGCCGGCGGGATCTTTCTTTTTGTCTTGAACGTCTACAACTACCACATGCTTGAAAAAGAAAGTTCGGAGAAAACCACAGAGCCGAACCAAAGCGCTGTGGAGAACCAGGACCAGGCAGAGGTGGAACTGACCGAACCCGAGGCAGAGGAGATGATAAACACGGCCAAACATAATCCAGAACTGAAAAATAGCGAAGAAACAAATTAAACAATTGACTGACTGATGATATCTTTACCCAGCTGCCTTCGCTGACATTCATGGTGATAAAGGATCAAAGGTAACAGACAGAAGCCGTGAGCCTTAAACGCTGGTCCAGATCAATGGGTACATCTGGAAATGAACAAAGGTTTAGTTTTGTTACTTTAATGTTGTTTGATGGAACATTGGTGTTTATAAAGTTTAGACCAAAGTTACAATGAGCCAAATAAGATGAGCCATGCTGGCTGTGCCAAATATGTGAAGAGTTCAGCTTTGCACATGCAGGGTTTACAATACGTGTTCTTTTTTATGAATGTAGGTTAAATGGTTCTGTTTTAAATAGATAAAAATGCAACTATAAAGTAGGGCTGCACATTTTTAGGGAAAACATGCAATTGTGATCATTTTAATTTCAATAAACCCACATTTCCCGCTTCGGCCACTATCGTCTAGATTAGGTGAGTCTTCAGGGTTGTGGGGTGGGTGATGGTGGGGGTTGGTGGATTCCTGGTCCCATCTGACTGGTCAAACTAGCAATTTGTTTATTTTAATTCTTTGTGATACAAATGTTACATACTTTGATGTTACATTAACAATTCATTTTCAGTATACTGTGCAGCCCTTGTCTAAAGAATTGTGGCATTATTAGTGGTAGCCATGATCTATCTCAGTGGCTCCCAACCTGAGGTCCCCACTATTTTGTCTGTGCTGAGGTTGTCAGGTTACAAAGATTATATTTGTAAAAATTTAATTTTTAAAATCCAAATAACACACCCAATAGTATAATCAAGACTCTATAGGAGTTATGACTCTGTATATCCGTATAAAGCTTGTAATTAGTCACTTTAGATGTGTGTCTGGGGGTAAGAGTTGGGGTTGGGGGGTCCCTGGTTCATCTTGGACACAAGCAAGGGGGTCCTCATGGAAAAAAGGTTGGGAACCACTGATCTATCTGTTCATTTATCCAGCCATTACATTATGAACACCTTCCAGGGCATTGATGAAGAGTATCTAGAGGTACCCTGGGGTGTCAGGTATGAGGATGTGACCAATAGAAGGTTGATGCGATGTGGAATGTGTGTCTTTTTGGGAAGGTGGGTTGGTTCTGGTGTAATTCAAATGTTAGGATGTTTAAATGTGTCTAAACAGCATTCATGGGTGACCCAACCAGGATCACCTGCTGAACGTTGTTTGCTCTGTTCGAGTCTAAATAACACCCAGGCAGCAATGTCACAGATAATCCTGAAAACCTTCTGGAATTAATCTTTGCAGGGACTTCCTCTGGAATGTGATCATGAACTCACAAGTCTTATGTTACTTTTAACTGTTCATAAATGAGCACAATTTTCTCTGTGAAAACACGTTATTTCATGTGATAATTGGAATAACCTCAGGGAGGATGGTTATGAGATAATACAAGTGCAAATAAATGTTTCATCGTTTTAAGAATCTACGGTGACAAAACAGGTCAAGTTGACTGTGACACTGGCTTATTATTCAGTAATAATCTGCTGTGTCTTTAAAAACTTGTCAGTATTTATTAAAGAAAATGAACTTTGATATTGAAAGACAAACAAGCTGGTGTGTTTCTGTTCTGTAAACCCTTCTGCTGACATTTAGGAGTGACGTTTGTTATTTGGGAGACGATGGATCTGGATTCTGTTAATTGGCTTAACGCAGACTCGGAAACAACGCAATAAATAATCAGTGTTTCACGTCATTGGCAGCTATATTATTTCGCTCAAAGCGGTTTATAATTTCCACAGGTGTGTAGCGATACCTCTGTGTTGTTTCAGGAAAGATGCAGGTAACATTTTATGGTCAACCCAAATAAAAATGTAATTATTTTGTGAATCCGTCCTTCACCAACCCATCAGACATTCAGCTGAGTTTCTTTGATCTCCTATGGTGGTATCTATCCAGGACATGTGAAAGCCTGTTCACCCAGAGAGGTAAAATGACACTCAGACATGAGAAATGCCATCAAATCAAGATCTACCGTGCAAGCTTCCCAGCGTTGGTGTCACTGTCCGATTTTTCACGACAATTAGAAGACCGAGGAACAAGTTTGGAAATGTCAGCAGCTTAAGGGTGTGAGCGCCTAATGAAGCGAGGCCCCGATGTTCCAGGCTGCTGCTCTGAGCTGCATGCAGCTTCATACACATCAGCAAATCATTGGGCCAATAAATTACAACTGCAGAGGCAAACACACATACACAAGTCCTTTTACGTTTGTGCTATCTCCTGTCCCTTTATTGAGTATTTTTGCAAGGACTTTGGACGTGACAAGGTGGAAAGGTTCCCTCGAGACGAGGCTGTGGGCACTGCAGCCGGGAATCTGTTTGTCATTATTATATTCCAGCTCACCTCCTGTTCCCCTCTGGCCTGCTGACCCCCCCTCTACAGGCCGCCTCTCTTACACTGTTTGTTTCTGTGATGCTCCACAACTGTTGTCCTCCAAGCACATGGTGAAAAAAGACCAGCTAGTTTCCAGAAGGTCTAAGAGAAGATCAGGGCGAACTAAAAATCTGCTGTCCTAAATAACGCCATGAAGCAGCTTAATACATTCAACTACGTAGCAAAATCAAAGTTGCAGCACTTTTTGTAAAGAAAATAGTTCATTTATTTTCCAGAATGATCATATTTGATTAAGTGTGGACTGTGGAAGTGTTGGAAGTTAAAGCAGAAACAACTCAATGCATCTCAGCCACATGTTTAACTTTATATTAAGTTGTAATTACTAATTTAATGCTTTAGAAACACCGTGAGAATGTGTAGGGAGTAGGTGGGACTTTCAGCTCCATAACCTGGTTCTAAAAAACAAGCTACAGGTTCTAAAGGGCTTAGTTGAAGCTCAGCGTGCGGCTCGGATCACCGCCATCACGTCTCCACATCCCCGTACAATACAAAAATGGGCAAAGAGGTGGATCTGAGAGCAGAACTCTGAGGATCCAAGTCCACCATTGCGCCCAGCTGCAAGCTAACTGAACTAACCAAAGCTAACGTAGGTTTGTGGGCATTTGCATGCACAAGTAGAAATAGCAGCTAGCTGTAGCACTAATTATGAATTTGCTGGAATTAAAGTCAATTTGAATTAGTCTCAAATGTAAACATTTATGTAACAATGTAATTTGGCCATGCCTCCTTTCTGACTAGCCGTTAGCTTGTCGTTCTAGTCTAAGAAACACGTTGCGGTAATATTACGCTGATTTACCGGCACGTGTGTGTCTTACGGAAGCCCTGAAAGGCAACGGAAAAAATATTTTTTTTCTTGTGGAATTTTTCTAAGTCTTTTTTATTTTTTATTTTTTACTAAGCCCAGAAAGGCAAAATGAAAAAAAAAATTTTTTTCTTGTGG
>SSNS01000263.1:30506-269133 GCA_006937985.1 Aphyosemion australe | reverse complement strand
CCACAAGAAAAAAATTTTTTTTTTCATTTTGCCTTTCTGGGCTTAGTAAAAAATAAAAAATAAAAAAGACTTAGAAAAATTCCACAAGAAAAAAAAAAAATTTTCCGTTGCCTTTCAGGGCTTCCGTAGTGTCTTATAAAAGAGGCTTGAAGGAATCCAACCTGAGGTCGTTAAAAGACATCCACAGCAGGTAAGGGATTACCTGTGTGCAGCTATTAACCCACTTTAAAACACTTAAAATCATATCAGTGACTTTATATATAAAAGTACTCTTCCAGACAGTCCCAATGAAGACTGCAATAAAAAGTATTTCTAACTATAACTGACAGCTTTCAGTTTACTGTCAGTTCTTGCCTGAAGTAGCTGGGTGGCCTGGAAGTGGATGTTGTAATTGGTTTTCACTCTTCATTAAGCCACCCTGACTGCTGAGGTCTCATGATGTACTCCATAAACAGAGATCGGACCAGAGTCTGGTGTCGGGATGTTGATTATCACGACCTTTGGATCTGCGTGTATCCGATCTTGGTTGTTTACAATACGGGGCTGACCTGATGAATCCGAGGCTGTCTTGCACAAGCAAAGAGTCAGAGAGAAGTAAAAAGAGAAGAGAATGTGCTCCCAAAGGGCTCAAAGAGCACCGGCATCTATCAACAGAAGAAATTGAAGGGGATGTTTCAGAGCAGCGGAGATTAGATAGACCTGGAGAGTGTTGCGCAAGCAAAAGCCACCAATGTAATGCTTCCTTCTCAGGAGTGACATCAAACCTATAGAACAAGATCAAACAAGTAGTCTGCATGCACGCATAAATATATAAACCTGCTGAGCAGCCCATGCGTCTTTATTCAAAGAAAGGACTTTAGAAAGAACTTTATTGGCTCCACACAGGAAAAAGGTCAGATAACGTGCTAGGTCCACTTAAGCTACATCGTCAGGAGATTTCTGGTTTTAATTGAATCACAAAACATAAATCTAAACATGTTCTGAATGTAAACCTCATCTTCATGGCATTTCTCTTTCTAAACGAACTTTCCTAAATGTATGAAGAGATTATGAGCGAGCTTTGGGCACGCTCACAGGAACGTCAAGCCTCCTCTTCAGTCATTTACCAGAACTGAGCTATTAGTTACCACAACTGAAGGCCTGGAGGCATTAGCGTCATCAAATGTTCAAATTCCACACAATCATAAACGTGAATGAAAACTGATGAAGGGAACAGGTTCCCAAAGTTGGGTACAGATCCCACATTTGGTCGTTAAACAACAATCTTCAGAAAATCTTCAGAAAACAAATTAAATAATAGAAAAATTGGCAATTAAGAGTCCTAATTGCTGCACGATATTAAAACAAGTTAAAAGTGGATTGATCTACTCAGCAATGTTTGATGCTGTTGATGGCGTTTAAGGAGCAGCACAACTGTGATTACCAAACTCTGGCTTTTGTCTGTCAATATACGCAGACTTTGCTTTAGAGGCTGCTGAGGTGAGCCATTATAAACGACAGCAAACATGTCTTATAGAGCAAACAAGCACAATATCAACAGCATTAAAAAGAGCCAGATTAACCACTTGTTGTTTGCATGAGCACAATCATTGTTGTTTGTCTTGTTCTAATGAAAAATATTTACAAACATCTCTTTTTCCCCCTGCAGCAACGCTTTCTTCCTCCAGTCTGGACAGAGATGGCGATGGAGTAGATCGACCCTATCTTCATGCTGAAGTCACCTTTAATAACTAATGTCTTCATGCCATCTTTTATGTTATAGCAGGTGTAGTGCAGGGAAATACATTTATAAAAACTCTTAGACTGTTTCAGAAACAAGATCATTAAAAAAGAGAAGAAATATCATTTAAAAATTAAATGAATTAATACAAAGTTGTTTCATTTTTACTGTTATAGCACTAATGTAAAGCTGTTATCAGTGTAAATAATCAGTGGACATGTCCCAATCAAAGTGTGTTTCTGTGTAAAATGTAATTTAAATAAAATTAAAAAAATGAATTTAAATAATTTATATTCCTGGATTTGATTAAATAGAGTCAGAACTGTCATAATGGTACGTGATCATGTGACTTCCTTCTCCCCAGCCGCTTGGGCCAGCTCCTCCAGCGTATCCTGGGTCTTCCTTTAGTTCTGGATGTGCTCGGAACACCTCACCAAGAAGGCGTCCAGGAGGCATCCTAACCAGACGCCTGAACTCATCTGGCTCCTCTCAGTGTGGAGGAGAACTTAACCTGTTTGAAAAAGATTAAACACAAGTAGAGATGGGTCACGCAGGGAAACAGGGACAAACAACCATAAAATGCAGAGGAAGTGATGCAAATAATAAAAAAATAGTACTGCAGGAAAAAGGGTTAGAAAAAGTAAAAGAAGGGACGTTTGCTACTTGGGGAGATATAACGAACCCCTTCCATCCATCACCACTGTCTTTGTCCTGACCACTGAGCAGGAGAGGTAATGAAAGTAATTTAACGCACATCTATAATTAATATGCTCTCTTTGGGCGGTGTGGCTCGGACAGACGGGTGATGGAGTGTGTTTATTATGTGTGTGTGAGGGAGCTGGCATGACGGGGCACCGGGCCATTGACATGGTAATTCAGTAACCATCACTCCTGCAGTGCTGAGGTCAGATTGGTGCAGCTATGTAGGGCACTACTGCAAGCGCTCCCATAGGTATGCATAGAAAGTGGGTTTTTGTTCTTTCTCATTTTTTAGCTCTTTTTTTATGTTCCTCCTCTCCGAGTCTCCTGAAGAGGCGCGGCACGTAGCAGAGCCGCAGGCCAGTGCTCTCCCTGTATGTGTCCCTCTCTTTCCCACTTTCTTTCTCCAACCTTCTAGTCCACGACTCCCTCAGTTGGTAAACTCACCATCGTCCCGTCTGACTGGCTCCACCGCCGTGTCTCTGTTTCTACTAATATTCTCTCCCTCTCTTCAAGAAAAGTGAGCGCACTTCAGGAATTTCTTTTTCTTTTTTCTTGTTCTTTTTTTAAAAAGCAGACTCCTTTGCACAAACACAGTTCAAACCCAGCTGCCCTCAGTGCTGTCTCCTTTTGAAACTCCATGCTCTTTGAATACCAGCCTTTTGAAGAAAATGCCCTCCACATTTCTTTTTAAACAGTCAGTCAAGAGCTCTCTCAGGCTTTCCTGAATACACACACACACGCGCGCGCACGCACACACACACGGTCATAATGGGCTTGTGCAAAAACACGCTCCTGCAATTCTTCATGCATGAACTGAAGCACTTATATCTTGCATTCAGACACATTTATACACAGAGCATCAGTGTGCAGAGAATGAATTTCTCTCCTGCTTAAACTCCCACTTTCTCTCAGGCAGCAATTTACAACGAGTTATTCTCCAGTAAGGGTCTAATTCAGGTTAAACTGCCTTCACGCAGCTTTTACAACCCTGCAAATGACTGTGCTGTTGTTTCTTTAAACACAGCAATTAGATGGCTGAGAAGTCTGAAAGAAATTCAAAGACATGCAGTATATTCTCAAAGTGTATTACTACTCTGTAATTACATTTTACCAGACAAAGGTTATGTTTAAATAGAAACAAAACATATAGTATAAATGTACTTTTACATGTACTTGTGTTTGTTTACTTTGTGTTTTAAAGGGGACATTTTATGAAATCCTTTTGTGCTGCCATGTGGGTCTCTACTGCCTCTATAAACGCTCCAATTGTAAAAAAAAAAAACCATCCATCCATTCTATGTCAGTGTTTGGTTTTAGGAATTTTGTGTCTAAAACAAGTCGTTTCAAAAAGTTCCTGTTTGTGATGTCACAAAGTACATCCACAAAGTAGAAAAGAACCATCTCACACATGCAAGAAAGAGCTGCTGCTGCTGGAGGAGCAGCGGCTCTACTCTGAGCCCCTCCCAGATATCAGAGCTTCCCAATCAATCGCTGGGTTTCACTCACGTGACCTGGAACTCGCGCAAAAAAGTCGGACTTTTTACACACTCTGGAGGATTTACCCAGCGCTGAAGTGATCGACATAACAAACTATCTCGTGCTCATGTTACCAAATTAAACCCTTCACACTTTTATTTCAGGTTGTGTTGAAAATTCAACACCAGGGATCGGTGAGCATCATCCAAGTTTGCTGCCTCCTCGGTGCAGGGCTGCTTCAGTGCCTTAGCTCTTCTGTTTGTGGTCTCGCGTTACAATTTAGGTAACCCAGGTTAAGAGTAGGGGCCCAGTCTTCAGAATTAACATCTGTTGCTGCACTAGGACAACCTAAAATATATAAAATATAGTATTAACGCCACAATACAAACTAACATTAGCACTCTGAAAGCTATTTGCGGTTAGGACACATGAAAACAGTATCAAACTGTTTATCAGCCATTTTTATGGCTGTTTCTAAGTAACTGTTCAATAAAATGCCATAAAAACATTTAGTAAGCCCTTACCTGTTAGAAAGTGATCACTGCAAACCATCCTTTCTGCATTCACCCCATGCATTTTTGAGTTTCCTTCAGGTACTCCAGCTTCCTCTTACAACCCTAAAACAAATAATATGCAATCTTGAAATTTCTCTCGATGTGCATTTTTTGTCTCAGTGACCTTTTCTATTTCTAGAAAAACTGTATTAAAGCAGATGCAGGTATTTGTCTACTTCACACAAAGGTGGGAATTCTTGAAGTTTTTTTGTTCAGAAAGGTGAATTTGTAAATGTTTCTCCTTTCCTTGCAGCCTTTTACCTTTTAGCATCTCCATCAGCAGATGTGGAGGGGGTCAATAGGTGTGTGACCTCTGAGGGCCGAGTGCCCACATGTCTGGCGTTAATGGGCAGCATATGGACTCGGTAAGTGATGAGCAGGACTCGGCTGGTGACAGGTGTTGAGTCATCTGTTGGGCTGACCCCATGCCTCAGAACGAATATAATCAGAGGACATCGTCATTCACAGACCCTGACCCTAATACACACACACACACACACACACACACGCACACACACATTCACACACTTTTTTGTTATCTAACTCATCTAAGTTCTAAAAATTCTTTTGATGTATGTAGAGCATTTTTTATACGATACATTGCTGCTCTGACCTCAGACAAGAGTTTTTATAAGGGCCCATTTACACAGTGAAGAGAATAAATCTGATATAAAGTAAATGTGTCCAGTAATGTCTCAGAACTGCTGTAATCCGACAGATAGACGAGGAAAACGCAAAACCCCTTTTAAAGAATCTATTATTGTAAAATCAGCTGTGCTGAAAAACAAAGAATGTGACCTGATGTTTTGGGTCAGTCACTGCCTCAGTGCAGCTCTCTCGCTCCACCAGGCAACGCCTCTTTTAGGCACCTTTTTCAAACAGGAAGTATTGCTGAAGTAAGACTCCACCCATGGTGTGACTCACCCTTTAAGTTTTCCTTGAACCAAGGGAATATATATTCTTTCATCAGTACCTCATATCTGAAAGCGATTATGCAAAGTAATTACTTTTTTTTTTTTTTTGGTCCTGACCTTCCATTTCTCTCCACGCACACCCGCAACCTTTCATTTGATTCAAAGGAGGTAGATCCTGTTTGGTGCAGCGAGGGGCCCAGAAGATGTAGCTGGCCTCTATGGCAACTGGCGCCTGCAATAAGGTCACATAGGAGGTGTTTAATTAGTGGGCTGCAGCCGTCCCCAACGGAGGAGTGTTTTATTACCTCGATATGTCATAGGGTGCATCAGCTACCAGCCACACGCAGGCATATTCACGCAGACATGTACGGACAGAAAAACACGCTCGGAGAGATTTACTGAGTTTGAGTGCACAGAAAACGCTCTTCTACAGGAACCAGGAAGGAGACGAAGTCTAGGAACAAATCTGAGAACAGAGAAAGGACAAACAGAGTGTGATGGGGTGAGAAAGACGACCACTGTGGCGAGGCTCCATGCTGCGCCGTCACCCAGCAGAGAAATTCTCTCATTACTAGCTTGCTTTTTTAGGTGCTTAGCCAGCTCATTGCTGGGTCACTTTGGCTCACAGAAATGAGTGGCATCTGTTCAGTCCTGACTGTATGTGCTCCTCTAAGCCAGTTGGACGTATCGCTTTACGGGGGGGGGGGGGGGGGGGGGGGGGGGGGGGGGGCTGGTGGTGCCAGGGCCGTTAACTCATGCCAGCCCTGTGAATGGCTGCAATCCTACAAAACACACATGCCAGAGCATCATTAGCGGAGAAGGAGGATGACTGAGAGGCAGGAACCCATCACCCCTGTCTTTAGTGTAACTTTATGCTTGTTGGATGTATTAAACTAGGTGCGTGTGTGTGTGTGTGTGTGTGTGTGTGTGTGTGCGTGTGTGTGTTGTTCCATAAGCTGTCATAGAAGGATAAACCAAAGGTCAATGATGAGCATAAACATCCCTGCTATTTTTGGCTCCAGTTGTGTGTGATAATAAACCTTAAGCCCTCTAAATTAACCAGAACATCTGTCACCCCCCCATCATCATCCCGCCCCAGCACCACCACCAACAACCCCACTCCGCCACCTTCGACCACCACTGGCTCTTTCCAGTTAAGATCTCCTCAAACTTAGAAGATGCGTGCTATGTGTCCCGTTTATGAATTTATTTTCCTCTAATTTCTGAGCTCAATAAAAGTGGAGAGGTTCCTGAGAGGAACGTGGCACAACCCCCCCACTCCACCCCACTCCCCTCTTTTTCTGTTAAAGTGTGGCCTGCTTTGTGTGTGGCCCACGTTGGAGCCGTGATTGATTGCATTTTTATAAGACCAATGTAGAACCTGGACCAGTAATTGGCACGGAGCTTTGTGTTTTTCCCCCCTCACCATTTCTTCTCCTCTGTGTGCGTGATCTATGGACCCGCTCACTCATAGAGCTGATGATTTAAGAAAGCAATTTTCAAGCTGCTGCTGCTGGTGAAGCCAAAGCGTTCCAGACAAACCAGGGTGTGTGTGATCCCGCCAGCAGAGGTCAGTGTTGCTCCACTGATGAAGTTTGTCCTCTCTCTCTCTCTCTCTCTCTCTCTCCCTCTCCCGTCAGTCATCCGGCCTTCATTTTCTCCTTTTTAGTTTCTCATTCTGCTCTCTGAGCCTCACTTTCCCCCATGTTCATCTTGCTCCATCGGATCATGCTTTAGGAGTCCTGGGAACATTAAATGATAATCAGAGTGTGGCGTGCACATCTTCCCTCCTCATTCTGCCTTCAAAACCAGCAGATAGGCTCACAGGGAACAGCTGTGTGCTGTAATTGCATTTGACTCCACTTAATCTAATAGCTTTACGAACAATGAAACATAAAAGGCGTGTTTTTTAAATCAGGAAATCCAATGAGCAACCTCGAGGAGAAATGAATAGAGCCGCGTGTGAGAGATATTAAGAGGCTATCGACGCAGATTAACACACACACACACACACACACACACACACACACATGAAGGAGAAGAGAGATTAAAATTTCACCATCAAAGGATTCCGCCCATTCTCTATCGATTGGCGAAATGTGTTGTTGTCAACGATTAGACTTGATTACTGCTGACACGCGGGGCTGAGGCTGAAACACAAGGCTGGTAATGGCCACGACGCCTCGTGCATATCAAATATAGCATGAATCCTACCGGAGTAATTAATATCACACTGTGGTTATGAGTTTCCTGGCATAAATGGCCAATCGGATTTGCACGGCCTGCACGGTGGCTATTAAGATGAAGCACCAGGGGAGCCGTTTGGGCTGATCCCCCTCTCTGTGTACACCCCCCTCTTTTCTTTAGTCACACTTTTCTTAAACATTTGTCGGGGTTGACACTTTGGCTTTTGGTTGTCATGCAGTTGTGAGGAAACACGCCGGGGGAATTTCACAGCTCTAAGACACGGGAGTTCTTCCTCAGAGAGACATGAGGCCTTTAGCCCACAGGAGGGTTGTTGTTCATACGTCTTGACTTTCAGGTGTGTTTGGTGTGTGTCACCTTATGAGGACCACCTCTGTCCTGTTATACACACAAAGAGTGGATTCTCCTTGTGTCTTAATCCCAACAACTTTTATTGTACGTTCTCTTCTTCTGAGTGGAAACCAGGTTCTGACTCATGTTGACCCTTTGTGGAGGGACCAACCACACAGCTGTTTTCACCCTTAGATGTGGTAGTTGGCAGGTTGTATTAATGACTTTCTTTAAATCTCACTGGAAGCTGGAATAAATGTGGCTGTGACTGAAGAATCTGGACTTCTTGTGTCATTTTTCAGTGTTGTATCATTTATTCAGGAGGATGAGTGCAGGGAATTCTTCATTGAAAATCACAAAATGTGGAAACAAGTTTTTATTTTTATTTTTTTATTTAGGAGCAATTCCATTTATGTTTTCAGCTCCAACTGTTGCATCAAAATGTTTTTATTTAGTCACCCAGAAATTTGAAACCTATTTAAATGATTTGATGGTGTTTTAGGGTCGCTCAGAAGAAAATAAAAAATAAGTGATGAGATGTTTTTTTTCTTTTTTTTGTGTGTTTCACAGGAATAATCTTCATGTCAACCATTTATAGATAAAAAAATAAAATTTTGAGAATAAAATCTAGAGATTTATGAGAATCAGAATCGTGTTTTATTGCCTAGTAAGTGTGAGGCTCACATTACTGGGAACTTGCTTTGGTGGAATGGTGCAAACATTCAAGTGAGAAATAGGATGCATAAAAAATATGAATAATAAACATAAGAAACCTAAAGTGACTTTTGCAGATCTGTATGGTTATAGTGGTTATTTGGTGTTCAGAAGTCCTACAGCAGAGGGGACGAAGCTGTTTTGGTGGTGTGAGGTTCTGAACCTCTTGCCTGAGGGGAGTGGTTCAAACGGTCCATGACCAGGATGAGAGGGGTCAGCTGCACGCCTCAGAGCTCTGGAGGTGTGCAGATCATGGATTGATGGAAGGCTACAGCCGATCACCTTTTCTGCTGAAAGCACAACACGCTGTAGTCTGTCCCTCACAGTGGTCCCAGCGTACCACACAGTGATGGAGGAGGTGAGGATATACTTGTGATATTAAGGCTGTGTTTTATATGAATACTTTGACTTACTTTACGATTTACTCATAAGTATTATTACATTTTCTACTGTCTGCTCATAATGTTTATTAGTGCAACAGTTATGTAGAAGAGGCCTGCAGGTTTCAGTCTGAGTGAAAACAGGGAACAGTGCACCATCCAGGAATGTGGGGGAGGATAGACAGATGAGGGAAGGAGCTGAGTGTGTTTCTGGGCCTCTCAGACTTAGAGGAAGATGGTCCAAAACCAGTTTGAGTTTGAACTGGACAGATAAGGGTGTGGCTACAGAAAAACATAATCAGAGAAACTGGGGCTGCATCTCTTCAGGAAACGGACAGGCTTTCTCTTCTGTTGTGAGTCTCCAGGTATCTGTGGGGAATATTCATGTACATTTTTGAACCATTATCAATTAAACTTGTTTAACTTCTAATTTGTCTTGGGTTACTTCTCATCCATGAACTCAGTGGAATCAAGAGAGCTAGATTCCAACATGGATTGAGTAGAACCGGACCATCATCATGGTTGGCATTCTCAGCTGCAGGAAGAACATCCTCTGCTAGGCCTTTGTGATGAGGGAGCTGATGGACATCTCCCACTTGAAGTCGTGGGAGATGGTGGTCCCAAGGAAGCAGAGTCTGCTTTTAAGGGTTCAGTAAATCACTGATCTAGGACTAAGAATCTTTTTCTAAGAGGTCATTTGATACAATCTGATGCCAGACCAAGAACATTTGGACTTTAATCTGGGAAACAACCAAATTCCTCCTCAACTTTGTTTTTCTGGTTGACTCTAACACACCATAGGACGCAAAAGGAGGTGGAACAATGCATTTTTCTGTTTTTGTAACCTAAGTGACCATTTCAGAGTTTAGAGTGTGTAAATGTGTGTGTAGTTACTGCTGCTGGGCTCCACTGTGGGTCCTCTAAAGTCCTGAAACCATAATTGGCCTGAATCATCCCAGCATAATCCTCCTCTGAAGCCATATTTAAAATTCACATGAAATATTATACACTGGAGAACGTGTGTGTGTATGTGTGTGTGTGTGTGTGCGCCTGGAGGTGGGCCGATGTGTGCTTTTTGTCCTTCGTCCTCTCCCCCTACAGATAAGATGACTGATTCTGGAATACGGGGGCTCTTCCCTCACTCCGTGTCATTTCCAGGCCAGAAAGCCCCGGGGGATCCTTCTCCACGTTCCCTTTCCAGCAACCCACCCCCCCATCTCCCCCTCAGAGCCCTCCGGGCCTGCGACACGCATAACACATTGGCTCTGTCACCGCCACAGCTTATTTTAGAAAAGCCTCCTTGGCTGCTGGGAGAACTTTAACTTTATGTAAATCATATTAATAAATTTGCGGGAGTTAGGGGAGGAGGGGGGGTGAATTTGCTCTGAGGATTTCAGCACCAGAAGGTGAGCGGGACAGTGACAGTAAGTCAGCGGTGGGAGGGGATGGCCCACAGCTCGGTCCAGTAAGTACTGTGTTGGCGCTGGAATTAGAGTCAGAAAAAAAAGGGTCAGGATAAAAATGACTAACATTAACCTGCAGGTGGATGATTTGCAGCTGAAACAACAACAATGAATCAGAGTGAGAGCGAGCAGGGCCGCCGCTGCTGCACCGGAAACAGAGACTAGTGCAGATGAAGGAAATGTAATCACATCAGATCTAACTAGGATGAGATGGAGTTATCCTAATGTGCGTGTGTGTGTGTGTGTGTGTGGGTGTGTGTATGCATGGGCATATTTATCCCTTAATAGGATTCCTTTCAGTCGGTCATAAAATCCAAGACAACAACAGTGTTTCTATTTGTTCAATTGAGTCCCCGCTGCTTCCTTCTAATGGCTCTTTCCTCGGAGCTCATTTTCTCTGTTTCATCTAACACCTGCCTCCCTGTCACAGAGATGGAGAGAGTGTGAGAACCATCTCTCAGCTGAGGGTCAAATTAGTTCTGTGGTTCCAGGAGGAGAAAGGGAGTGAGGGAGGGAGCAAGGGAAGGGAGCAAGGGAAGGGAGGAAGGAAGGAAGAAAGAAAGAAAGATTAGATGGTAAATGGGATCATCTGGCATCAGACATTTCTTCATCCTGCATCCCATCCTGCATGCTCGGCTTAGAGGGAGTGAAACCGAGAGTGTGTGTGTGCATGCATGCGTGTGTGTGTGTGTGTGTGGGGAGGGGGGGTGGTGGTCAGAAATTAGTTTAATTAATCATTAATCGTTACAATTGCAACATTGCAACTTCCTGGTGGGTCAGTTTAATGGAATACCTAGCGTTCCTTTGTTTAGAATCAAGTTGGTCACCTGTTAGATTGTTCTGAGAGTTTTATTAAAACCCGTCCAGCGGTTCTAGACGTGTTGCTAACTCCAACACAGGTAAACAGGAAAAGTTAGAATATGATGCAAAAGTCCATTTATTTCAGAAATTCAGCGTAGACTGAGAGACCATCTAAAGCTCAACCTTACTCATATTTTTAATACATTTGCAGTAGTCTCTGTTAGGAATGAATGCCTTGTAAGTTGTTCTCTGGGGGAAAAAAAGCTCCGGTGCACCTGTTTGAGGACGTAGAGTTCAGCCAGAAGATAAAGTAGCTTCAGATATTTGGACATCTCGCCTCTGGTTGGATAACAGCAGGATAGCAGGTTCTGCTCAGATTTGTTTTGCACAGCAGTTCCTGCTGCAAAGACTTGACGATTGAATGTTAAACTTTTGGATTTAACCTTTAAGTTTTGTTTCTTAGAAATAATAAACACGTCCACCTGGTTGGTGCTTCAGTTCCTGTCCCCTCCGTGAGCCATAAAATAAACCATGACTGCAGCTGTGTTTAAATAAGAGATGTTGTAAACTGGAAAATTTAAATGTTTCATAAAAAAATGAAAGTTTTTAACCAGTTTCAAGAGTTTTCATGCAGATTCATTCTCATTATTATAAAAACATGTAACAGCTGTAATTATCTTGCAGGTTATTTCAATTATTTCTATCCTGTCTTTATTATTCTTCCCCTCTGCACCCCAGCAGATAAAAATAGATAATATTCTCTAAGTGTATCGCCACTTAGATAAATGCACCCTCACGCTCCCGTGTGTGTGGCTCTTAATTACAGGCAGCCGATAGCGGGACGGGAGTGACGGCAGGCGGAGAGAGGAGCCACTGGGATCTGCGTGCACCCACAGGGTCACTGTCACAGTTTACCGACAACTGGAGAAGAATACTGATCACTTTTTACACACCAGAGGCTCTCCACAGGGGGAGGGAGAAAATGGAGCCGCCAATAAAATGAATTGGGCACTGTCAGCTTCAGGATGCTGTTCAGGCCTCGGATGCTCCGGTGACATCAGTGGCTGGATTAGCTCTTCCAGTCTCTTTCTGTTTTCATGCATGTGTAAAATAAGAACAGATCATTTCAGATAATCTATTTAGTGTTTCTAATTAGTGCTTTCATGGACTTTTACGGCTTCTTTCTACAAATCTAAAGTTTGGTCCACAGACAGCAGAGCACGGATGTGCCTTCAGTCGCCAGCAGCAGCCCATGTGTTGTTTACAAGCACCGACACACATACATGTGTTTCCTGTCAGTCTGGCTCTACGGCGTGCACGCTGGTGTCGTGCTTTACTAATCAGTCCTGCAGCACGTGCTCTCCAGGGACGCAGGACAAACGTTGCAACTCAGGCCTTGTCCACACGTAGCCGGGTTTTTTTTTAAACGTATATCCGCCCTCCCAAAAAATAGCATTCACACCACCTCGTTTTTAGAAAAAGCTTCATCCACATGTAACCGCATAAGTGCATTGTTAAGCACGTTCATACGATGCCAGACCTGTAGGTGGCAGTAGTTCCCCCGAATCCTGTTCAGCTTCAACAAAACATGAAACATGGCACCTAGCTCGCTTGTGTGGCCCCATAAGGAGGTAGAAATGCTCTTAAATGTAGTATAAAGTCAACAAGTGTCAAAAAGCGCTTGGACGATTGATAACGCGAGCACAGCTCTGAGGGCATCCATGTTGGAGCGTAAACACAGGTCTCACATGGGCCGTCAGCATTTTCCTCTCAGTTTATTTCTGTTCACACAGAAATGCTTAAAACGGAGAAAACGCAAATCTTCACTTTGGTCGGAGTTTTTAAAAAGATTCGTTTTCGTTGCGGAAATCTGCGTTTTCATGTAGATGACAGGCCGAATCGTAGAAAAATATCTTCTTTTTGGGAGATACCCAGGGCCTTAGTGTACTCATGACATCATAATGAAACATATAAAGGAATTCACTTTGTTTTTGGCTAATGCTAACCCATCTCATTAGCTGTCAGGTTGTCACTTCAGGAGTAATTTGTTTCTCCAAACTGAGGCCATTCAAAGAGATATCTACAAGATATTTAATTCTGAATTATGTTAATTTTTAGACAGAAATATATATTTTTTTTACTAATAATGATCAATAATTACTGTCATAATCCTCCTTTTTTACATTTATTTTCTTGTTTACATTATTACAAGGACTTCAGTAATGATTTACCTATATTTAGAATAGCTTACCAGCACATGCTTTTTCCAACCCTGCTTAGAAACTAGAATGGTCTAGTTGTACTTTCTGATTTATAAGACCCAGTTTCAACAAAACTGGGGAATTAAATATTGACCCAAGTAGCCATTTGAACTCAGATAAAGTTTATTTTGTTTCTGAAGGATCTGGTTGATGATTATGTTATGATGAATAATTATCCATCTGTGCAGAGAGGTAACGCTGCCCCGCTGGATCCAGACAGACACTGTAAGCTGACCTCTTCCTATATTCTCTTCCTTTCAAGGCATTTGAAAAAAACTGTGATGTAAAAGATGATATGCAGAAACAGAGAGAAGCTCTGCTACCAAGTGTAAAAGTTGCACTCTGCATAAATCTCTGAGTCTCAGCGGCGTGAAGCTAGAGGAGCAGAGTGTTCGATCATCTTCACACTGTCAGCACAAAGACAAAGAGCTGCCTCCGAGCAAGTAGAGCTGGTCAGAGGTGAGTCAAGCACACACACCTGTGCATGCACGAATGGACACGCACACACACACACACCCGTGCATGCATGCACGCACACACACATACATGCACGCACGCACACTCACAGAAGAGCCTGGCTCATGGAGTAGCTGACTCAAGTGCCCTTGGATTGATCTTCAGGCCACAGTTACCCCCGACACAGTTGCTACACACCTAGCACTTTCTACACACACACACACTCATAATGTCCCACTGCTCACTAACCTTTGTAGTCCCTCTGACCCCCCACCTCGGGGCTCCTGCTGTCCTGTCACACTGCTCTGAGATCAACCAGAGTCTCCTGCTGCGCTGCCAGGAGGAGCTGATCCAAGTTGTGTGTGTGTGTGTGTGTGTGTGTGTGTGTGTGTGTGTGTGTGTGTGTGTGTGTGTGTGTGTGTGTGTGTGTCTTGTCAGGAAAAAAGACTCCAAATCTGCAGCGAACAGCAAACTAATTATTCTTTTCTTAACTAAAAGTAAAAAATTTCCCCCTCATTTCTTCTTTAGTGGAAATTTGTTGGATTAGAGCTAAAATCCCTCCCGTGACCCCGTGGCTTGTTGGTTCTGGCAGCATATTTAATAAAGCTGCTGCTGGAGGTCATGTGACCACTTGCTGCCAGTTGGCAACAAGAACAACCTGCACAGTGAGGTGGAAAAGAAGAGGACGGGGGGCTCCTGTAGGGGTGGGGTTCAGATCAAGACATAAAAATGAAAAGTATTCCTCTTTCACAGTTTTTGATATTTGTCTAAAAGTCAAGAATCATTATGAGATATTATATAAAATTAATTTAAAACTCATAACGTTCAATTGATTTTTGCATTAATAAATGCACATGACTTCTTTTAGTGCTCTATAGATTTAAACTGAAAAACTAATGATTATACTAAGACTAATGCATTAGAGAGTTTCAAAATAAAACATTTACAGAAAAGATGCTGGTTTGCTTATATCGGTGCACTCCGGCATGATGACATCACTTTAGAGCTAGACATGGAACAATATTGGCATAAGTTGGTTTTGTTTTGTTTGAAAACAATAATGATGCTTAATAATCTCAGTAACCATATAATTCAGTACTATTTAGTCAGATTCACTGATGAAGAAAATTACATTAAGTTTATTAGCTGGATTATAAAAATACATGTTACTGAAATCATTGTTTTTGAAGGATTTTGTTAAAGAAATTCAAATCAAATTCATTAGTTTGGAATATGTTTATTTTTTAAGCAAAATGTCTAAATGAATCCAAACGTTAAGCATTCATCCTACATGGCCCCACCTCCCACCAGACACATGATGTAACATTCTGGATCATTTTCTAGTTTCCTCTTTCATTCCTCTGGCCTCGCTTTTCCACACGTATTCTTTTACTTGCTATTTTCTCTCAGTGTGTTGTGTCCATCACCCCGGAGACCCCTGACTCTGTTACACCTGACCTGTGTGAAGGTGTGTGTTTGCTTTATGGAAATACACATTCTGTCCTTTATGACTTCCCCTGTCTCTGTTTACAAATTGGAGATGTGGAATTATATTTCATTATGTCAAAACCGATACCGTCCACTTGGTGGCATTTCTCTTCCTGCATCCATAAAGTTCAGCTCTATATGTGCACAGTGAGGAGTGTGTGTCTGCATCGGACAAATCCACCCGTCCTGACTCTTCCTTCCATGAACCGGCCAAGAAGGAGCCTTTCCAGAACCAAAGGGACCTGCCCTCTGCAGCCTCCTCCTGTTCTTGCTTTGATTTCCAATATGTCCTCCCATTACCACAGATGGATGCAGAGGAAACGTTTCCTCAGCCGAGGCTGCTAGGAAGACCCCAGGGTCCCCAAAGCTGATAGGGGGCAGAAATTGGAGAATAATGTAATAGAATATTTGATTGGACTCTGATGGGTAGAACATTGGGAAGTCTGCCATGGTAACATGTCCAGGCTTGGCTGTGAAGCTGCAGTTTTTTTCTTGCTTTCTCCTCTATTTCAAATTTCCATTCAATTGGTGGTTGTGATTTTTTTAATGCCTGTTTTATTGCACACAAGTCCAAACACTAACGAAAAGACAAATCTGAGCTTCTCCTGGGTTGGCGTAGGAATATACAGTAGGTCCCAGCGATGCAAAGTTTCCCAACCCACTTCTGGACGAATGGAAAGCAGATAATCTGAACTAATTCCAGAACTATGCATGTTGAGAACAAATGTTTCAAAATCAGTGTCATTCTGCAAAACTGCAGCAAAATTATATCTTTTTTTCTTTTAACTTCCACATCAACACCCATCAGCAGATGCAGAGATGGCAGGAAGCATTTGTGCGCAGAAAAAGAGTTTCAGCTGAATCCAACCAGATTTTTTCCAAAGTTGTTCTTATTGTCAGTCCAGCTCGAATGGATGCACATTCAAATTGCTGCCATCTTAAAACATCTCTAAACTCAGTTTCACTGCAGTTCATTAAAAAATGTTTATTTAAACCTTGACACCAATGACAGTTTTACCCAGAGTAGTTCTTTGGTAGAAATTCTAAGAAGTTTCCTTTATACTTGAATCTTGGATTGTCTGAAAGAGGTGATTTTTCTATTATTTGAACTTGTTCTTCAAAAAACAATAACCTAAAGACATAAAACGGGGAAAGTTGAATAAAAAGTTATCTTACATTAATATAATTATTACCTGACACTATTACAACCATGCAACAGTTCATGCATGTTGCCCTGCAGTGAGAGGGTTGCAGGTTTGAATCCTGGCTGCGGCCTTTCTGTGCAGTTTGCATGTTCTCCTTGCATGCATGGGTGTTCTCCAGTTTTCTCCCACAGACCAAAAACATGCATTTTAGGTTCATTTGCAAGTCTGAATTGTCCCTGAGTGTGATTGGCTGTGTGTCCATGTGATGGTCTGGTAACCTGTCCAAGGTGTACCCCATCTCTGCTGGAGTTAGGCACCAGCTCCCCATGATCCTAGTGAGGAATAAGTGGTATAAAAAATGCTAGAAAATGAAAAAATGTTTTCCTTTGAGACAAACCAGGTGTGATTTATCCTTCTTCTGAAATATAAATATGCAAAAGTTCTGATCCATGAAACTGACTGTAGAGCAGGATGCAGCTCTGTCATCCCATGAGAATAAAAAGCCTCAATAGGTGAAAGAAGTTTTGAATAAAAGCGAGAAATATCTGTTAAAACCTCCCACCTCAGCCTGGCATCATCTGCTAGCTCTTCCTCTGAAACAGATGCCCAAAAAGCCATCGATTAGCCGGAGTGGATGCAGCCAATGGCTTCTCAGGAGACCACCCAGAAGGGTTAGTCTAGCTCCTTAGTGGATACCTGCTAATTGCCAAGTGCCATTTTGCACACCTGGTAACCTGCCATGGGACAGAGAGAGAGGTAGACTGATGTCTGAAACGAGGGAGGAGAAGAGGGGAAGGAGGGATGCTTCAGCGGAACAGACGGTCCAGACTGGCACAGAGATGCTTGGGCCAAGGTACCTGATGACTCATCCGTGAGTCTCAGTAGGACGCTCCTGAGGACGCTGTTAAGTCACTGTCTCATCTTCGCTCCTCGCTGAGTTTGGCTTACACTCCTCCTCGCCGTAAACACTTCTGTTTTGTAACTCTGCAGTCCCGGGTTACCGTGGTGATTGGCATTGTGCTGCCTCAGCAGCGCGATGCCCCGCTGATGGAGGGGTTTAAATTTCACACCCATACTGTGGGAAGGAATGGGAAACGGGGGGGACTTTGGACAAGGTGCTAATTGAGGAGACGATACACCACCTGTGTGTGTTCCAAGGTGAGCACTCATCCATAGAGTTAGATCACCGCTCTCCCCGCCTGGGTGGCTGCAGGACGGAACCCCCTTAATTACACTTTAATGTGGAAACCAGCCAGAGCACTGCTAGTTGATGTTTGTGTGTGGGGGGAGAAAACACACTCTCTCCCAAAGATATCACAGGCAGACTTTTGATTTTCCACAGTTTCAAACGCAGTTTAGAAAACGGAGCGTTGGCAGGAGCGTTGGGTATTTTAGGAGCCGGTTCTAAGGTCCGTCTGGTGATTGGGGCTGTCAGATCCGCTGTTCAGGGGGAAAAATCAGAGCAGAGCTGAAGACTTCTCCTCCAGTCATCCATCATCTGCCTGTAGCCACCGAGCGAGCCAGTCCGCCCAGGCTTCAGGCCAGAAGATTCATCAGAGGGGACAATGCCTGACACCCAGAAAAATGAGCACAACCCTCCACATGCCAGGACAAATTGGAGCCCAATGTCACAAACTTACGCGGCACGAGAAACCTACATTCAGAAAGGATAAAGAGGCTAGAAAATACCCACCAGAACAGTATCTACAGCTATTTCTGTTCTGTATTATGACAGTCGGTCCCTCGAGGCTCGGAGCAATCCTCATGGTGAGTAACTCAAGTTCAAGTGTGTGCACCTGTCTTTCACTCAGCCAGAAACCCAAAACGAGGTGGAAAAATCATCAATCCCAAAAATGAATAATGCTGCTTGTTGTTCATTCATTCTGGCTTCTGGAGCTCATCTGAACCCTCTGGGACGAAGACGGAGATGGTCTCTGCTTTAGAGATTGAGCCACTGTTCGTTCCTCTAACCCCTCCTCCTCCAGCTCCAGGTAACGGAACCAAACACCCCCCCTAGCCTGGGCCCACCTTGGAGCTGAGCACATTAAGGGGCGACGATATTTATGATGTGGAAATGGCCTGCTATTTATTCAGCGTACAGAGGAACTGGAGATGAATCATCACGGTCCCTTAGACCTTCTGTAGTTTTTTTCCTCACAAATCTATTCAGCTCATGCCTCCCCACACACATTTTAATCTCCTCTCAGTCTGTTAGGATTTCTCTTTTTCATTTTTAAATACTTCCAGTCCACTTTAATGTCTTTAAGTATTGACGCACGTGCAGACTCGCGACTGGCCGACCTGAATCACAACACCCAGGAATAAATGTTTTCTGATAACAGACATCTAAAGAGCGCTCGGCGTTCAGCTGAGGCCAGCAGATAAGTGAGCCGTGGATCCTGACAGCATTAAACCTGACAGGAGTCAGAGGTGAGCAAATAATTTGTTGCTACACGCGGAGCAGCAGAAGAATAAAACCCAGTCCCCAGAGAGCTTTTCTTGACATATCGGTGAAATTAGGATGTAATTTTTTAGGTTCGTTATCACAGTTAATGAATTCCCACGAGAGAACAATTAGGTCGGAGCACGGGAATTTAGCTGAACGTGCATAAACGTCACCATTCGTACGATAAAGAGCAAAAGTTTGGACGAATGATTTAAATGTGTTTCTGCAAACAACTAAGTCAGTTAACTTTAAAATAACATTTGCTGAAGAATCCTACTTTTAGGGTCAAGATTTTTAGATTTAATTTTACTTTGTCTTATAGAAAAAATATACATTTCAACCAATTCTGATGCAAAATTACAAATAATCATTTTAGTTTATGAATCAGATTCCAGTAAAAATTAAGTTAGAAGAAAGAATTTCAATCAGGGGAAAACATAAAAAGGGATTTATTTTAGCATAAACTTAAATTTTTATATTTCACTCATAGATGGCGTCCTGAATGGCCTCAGTATGTAGAAATAGAGCGTATAATTCATAGGACTGAAACGCTAACGGTTAGGCAGAATGCAGTAGCTCACAAGGTGAAAAAGTGTGGACACCCCTGTTAGAACATGCCATCAGTTTAGTGTTACGCACTCATTTACTAAATTCTATGGTTCTTTACATTAACCAGCAGCAGCAACATGTTGCAATTTTGGTGCCTTTAACCCGGGCTTTCCCCCTGATGATTGAGTGGAGCGTAAAGTTTAGGGCATGGGTAGACAACTCTCTTCTCTGAGGGTCACTATCCAGCATGTTTTAGTTGTTTCCTTGCTCCAACACACTTGATTCAGCAGCTCGTCAAGCTCTGCAGAAGCTCTCAATCACCTGCTGATTCAAATCAGGTGTGTTGATGCAGGGAAACAACTAAAACATACTGGACACCGGCCCTCGGGGAAGGGAGCTGTCTACCTCTGGTTTTAGGGGCAAACAGTGTACAGCCGAGAAAACCGGACCTTCCCATCGGACGCATAAGTGTTGCATAACGTCTGTGAGTTTATTCTTGACACGCTTTCAGAATGCATCAAGTTCAACAGCTCAGATGAAGCCAGACAGGAAGTCAGACACAACAGCAGTATAAAACATTTGGAAATGTTCAAAATAAAAGTCACATGCAGATTTCCTTATTGTCATTTCCTGTAAAACCTAAAGATGAAACACAGAAAGTAAAATAAACCACAGACCTTTTTGGATACATGCTGGCGTCTTTCTCCTTGCTTGTTATAGCGTGAACTGCAGAAATCACGCCTGATCTTTCAATTCTCTAGTGATCTCATGACCTCACAGGACCAGCTGCGTGGAACGCTTTCGCTGCCATTTTGCATCTGAAACGCTCCCGGTGGGAAGGGATGTCCTGCTGGAAAAATGCATCTATGACATTGAGCGCCACTTATGTATCAGGTGGAAAGCCTGGGTGAGGGTCCTGTCCAGCAGGAATTATTTTTTTAAATTCCAGTGTAAAGGTTTATAAAATCAGGTTTCATGACATGCAGCAACAGATACATTTAGGTGACTCAAGTGAAGCTCTTTAAAAACAACAGGAATGGATGTTTTTTCACTCATCTGCATGTTTCCACCTGGAAATTATGTCAGCTGAAGTTTTCTCAGGGTGGTATTTGTGAGATATTTCAATTAAAACTCTCTGTGTTTGTGTTCTAAACAAAAGCATCCACTCATTTGGCATGGGCAGTACAACAACAAGAAGTCATACATTACTTATAACTTTTACAGAGACTCATCATCCATTGTGAGGTCTAAAAATAATAATTTCCCTGCAAGCTTGAGTCCATGGTTTATGTTCTCAACACAGCCAACAAGCTGTAACAGATACGAAGAGATAGAAAAAATAATAGATGGAAACATAAAGCAGAAGTCAAAGTCCACAGGATACACGGGACACCTACAACACATCAATGCCTCCAGAGCAGCATCATGGCACCCAAATAACACACACACACACATGCACACACACACACACACACACACACACAGCAGGAGGATAGAGGAAAAGTGAAGGGAGGAGTCTGTGAGAGTGTGACAGTGGATCAATAGTTGTGTTTGTGGCGGCGTTCCCACAGGAGAGGAGCAGTATATGAAAAGCCACTGCTGATGGCTGAAGGTCCTCTCAGAACATTCCCTGTGTGTTTAGCCCTGAGCCAAGGTTAACCCCGGCACAAAGACGCCACAAAACCTCAGCCTGCCTCCCCAGGGCTACATACACTCACACAGGCAGGGGCCCCAGCAGGAGCCTTTCTTCTCAGTGTGTGTGTGTGTGTGTGTGTGCCCCTTATGGCAACAAAAACTCAAATGCAGCCACAGGCCAGGCTACCTGTAATTCGGTTAAAGACGATGCAGCGTTTACTGGTGGAGCAGCTCCGTTAGCACGTTTCCATCCTGGGTTTTTACTTCCGCTGCAAACAATAAAAGAATTAATTTTACTGAAGGAACGCTGTAATCGTGAGCCAAAGCAGAGTTAACCTCTGTGATTTATCCAGGCTTAATTTCCATCATAACACCTCTTTATAGCTTTTACTAGCAATAAACAGGCCCTCTGAGAGGGAGGCAATAACTACGGGGCCGCAGCACTGCTAAATCATGCATTTAAAGCAGCACAACGGTGGTGCAGACGATTCAGCACTCTCCAGCTGAACGGAAAACTTACGCAGACAAATCAGTGCAACAAGTAAAAGCTCATTTTCCTCTCCAAATTACAGCTTTCTCACCAGATTTCCCACTGACAAAGGATCCGTGTTGTTGTTCATTACAGAGATGGAGAAAAACAGGAAGCTTGTCATGCTTTCTACAGTAATGATAGGATACTCTGTCAAGCAGCTCTCAAGGTGTCCACATCCCTTCTCCTCAGCCGTACTCCTCCCCGTACGGGCCGTAACTAGCTGCGATGAGCCCCAACAGGCCGTCATCACCGCAGAGGACTGATGGAATACTAATTAGTGCGCCTCCACTTGAATTATTCATGCATCTTAATTAGCGGAGAGATTTCCCATTAGGCTTTTGGATGTGACTGAAGAGTTTGGCTCCTTTTTTTTGCACGAGAGTTTGTGTGAGTGTGTAAACAGATTTGTGCACACGCAAGCACGAGCCTCTTGCATACCTGTGCACGAAAAAATTAGCCACTTTAATGAAAACTGAATACCAATCAGCCGCTCTAAAGTAAAAATGTATGAAAAGAAAACAGCGTCTGAGCTGATAAACTGTCATCTCCCACTTTTCTGCAAAATTATAGCTTTGGTTAATCTGCTCAGAAGATGCCACAACTTTTCTCCTCAAAGTGCATGAATAATAAATAACAGCTGCTCCTTTGCAAGGCTGCACAGCAAACACACACACACACACACACACACACACACACACACACACACACACACACACACACACACACACACACACACACACACACACACACACACACACACACACACACACCCTGCTGTAAGGTTCACCAATTTACTAATGTGCTACAGCTAGCAGCAGCAACCAGTGCGTGATATTCCTCTCCGTGTTCACAAGTTTCCGTAGCCGGCCCAAACCGAGGCCACATCCATCTGCTGCAGTTTAGCAGGGAAATTAGGCACTCAATGTAGCATATTTGTTTAAGTAATTGGAAAGTAATTAATAACCTGAAAATATAATAATGTGCTCAGCAGCAGACCGTTGAGGGGGAATGACTGCTGCCAAGTGTGCATGTGTCTTGTCAGCACATTACGATGCAGCTGCTTTATGTTGGGGGGAGATAAATAGGGACGATAGAAATAAAACGTGGGGATGGGGGGTTAAACATTTTATAGGTGCAGCGGTGACGAGCTGCGCCACAGAAGAGCGTTTAGCTGACACTGCTGTTAAAAAAAACCCTCACAACAAGGCAAACAGGGAAACTGGAGCTCGAAATCAAATCTGGACTCTAATTATACCTTTTTTAAATATTTAAATATTTAATGAAATGTCATCTGTTCCTCCGAGTCTGTGAGGGGAGGGTGTGTGTTGGTAGAGATCAAGTTTTTACAGCTACACACACACTCACAGAACAGATCTGGATATGGACTTCCTCCTTTTATGTCAGGGGTCCCCAATCCTGGTCCTCAAGGGCCGGTATCCAGCAGGTTTTAGTTGTAACTCTGCTTCAACACACCTCATTTCAATTAGCAAGTGATTAGCAGGCTTCAGCAGAGCCTGATGAGCTGCTGCACAGGTGATTCAACCACTGAATCAAGTGTGTTTGAGCAGAGAAACCACAAAACCTGCTGGATAGCGGCCCTCCAGGACCAGGATTGGGGACCCCTGTTTTATGTGTTACATCGATTTTGTTTAAAAGTTCAATTTTAAATGATTATTTTAAAATCTATTTATGTCTTCTTAGCCAAACTCTCCAGTTGTGGTTTATTAAGTCCTAAACTTTACCTTTAAAGGGGACATATTATGACTTTTTCTTCTTAAGTTATAATAATTCTATGATCTACATAAATAATGTTCAGGAAGTTCTTTGCACTAAAACTAACCCTAACCCTCTCTCATATGAAGAGATTTCAGCAATTTTGTTTTTGACAGTTTCAGTATCTTTCAGAATGAGCCGTTTTGGTGCTCTGTCACTTTAAGAAGATGCTGGCCACGCCCACCCATCCCCACTCAGACTATGAGCTGAGAAGCTCATATATCTGGGAGGGGCTCGTAGTAGAACCTCTGCTTCTCCAGCAGCAGCTCTCTCTTGCAGGTAGTTCTATGCTAATTTCCTCGTTTGTGATGTCACAAACGGGGACTTTTTGAAATGGATTGTTTTAGACACGATTCCTAAAACCAAACACTGACAGAAAACAGATGAGCAGGTTTTCTTTTCATGTTTGGAGTGTTTACAAAGGCAGTAGAGACCCACATGGCAGAAAAAAAGGATGCAAAAGGTGAGTTTTGTCCCCTTTAACCCCTGAACTCTTCCACCTAAGTCTAGTATAAACACAGTTATAATTATAACTTAAAAAACATGTATATGTTATCTAGTTTTACTTTACTTTCTTCTATTAAATTGCAAACTTCTTTGAATCTTTTGAACTTAGATTGAGGAACGTGTTTGAAAATAAAAAAATCCTGTTTCCTTGATCTAATTTTCCTAATTTGGTTGGTGTTCTGAGCATGGGAATGTTGTAGAAGACATTTTATATTTGTTATTCTCAATCCAATGTGTTAAATGACACTCACCGACCACTTTTCTATTCAAGCAGGTGAATGGAGATCATGACCTAAACTCTGCAGAGTGAGGTTATGAAGAAGTTAAAGGAAGATTTAAAATGATGTATTTGAGACTAAATATGAATACTTGAATGATGAGTTAAGTATGAACGTCCTTCTACTCCTTTATGAACAGGAAATGGCTGCTGTTGCTGTGGTTTGTTCATCATGTTGTAGAAAAATTTTCAAAACTTTATTTAGTTTCAGATGCAACTTTTGTTTTACTGGATAAATCAACAAGACCACTTTGTCTTTCACAGAAATGTTCCTTTACTCTCTCTACTTGCCTTACACACACACACACACACACACACACACACACACACACACACACACACACACACACACACACACACACACACACACACCTCCCTGAGCGGCCACCTAAGCAGCTGCTGTGTGGGGCTCCTCAGGATCTGTGCCTACATTATCGAACTCCGCTGCCGAGTTTGTCAGCTGACCTTGAAAGCGTGCATCAAGGACGATGGATCCAGGTGGAAGAAGACAGACGTGCTCTCCCAGCTCACTGCTACCACTTTGTAGCTCCACCAAGACGGCAAATTGACAGCTGTTCCACTGCATGAAGGAGCTGTTTGGAAAAGTCCAATTTTGATGACAGTGAAGTGACTCATGAAGAGCAGTAGGTGATGTAGACTCACTAGTAGTATGTAGAGTCAGATTAAAGCAATAATCTGTATGAACAGGATTTGTTATATAAAAGCCTTTTTGAAGTATCAAACATATGGTTACAAACTTTTTTTTAAAATATTTCCACAACTTACGACTGCGGAAAGCCACCGGGTGTCGCCCTCGAGCAGCAACAACTCAAACCAAAACCAACGGCAAACACCAGCTGTTTAAATGCTTCATGGGTTTGTTTGCATCTGAAGAAAACAGACCGTCCTCAAGTCTGATCAGCTTCATCTTTACCTTCAAATCATTACTTTTCAATTTGATTCAAGCTGGAATAACTCGCTGCTGAACACACTGCAACATTTCAGAAGGAGTTGGTAAACCAGCATTGTGTCAATGTGGTTGAGTTCATTAAACAATGTTTTAATCTTAAACAACAGCAGCTTAGGAACAGACTAATTGGCATGGTTTAAAGGGGTCAGCACCTATAACACCGTGGATATCTACATCCTATTATAGTCTTTTAGACCATTAAACTATTGGAAAAATAAATAAAAAATGTGATTGTTTAATCCTTTATTGTGAAGGGCATATTTTCTCGCGAGATCACACGCGATATTTCAGCTGTCTCGGTCGCGCGCGGGACTGAGGAGCGCGTTCATTGGTGGAAGGAAGCAGGAAGCAGGACGCGGCTTCAGCGTCTCGCTCCAAAACAACAAAAGTTATAACTGAACCCGACCTGGCAGTGACCTACGGGATCTAACCGTGTATTTACGAGCCCGGGCCTCGCCTCGTGTGTAATGGCGTCCTCCTTTGTTGTTGAGTTGGGAGAGGAGCAAGCTCATCCAGGCATCGGCGCTTATGCTGTTGTGAAGATGGAATACACACACCGATCGGAGTTTTGTTTCCCATAACACGGATTATAACACGAGTCGTCAAAGGTAAGACATCATTTATGCGTTTCACGTTATGAAATGAGCTTTGTTGTGCCGGTTTGTTCGCTGCTGGTTCATATTTGTTTATATTAGGCCGTTGTGCCGACATAAAGGGCCAGAACTCAAGTTCTCGTGTTGGAGTGCACGTGCTCGTGGGGTGCGTGTGAGCTGGTTGAAGAAGGCAAGATTAATCAAACGCGTCAATGTTAAATATCGGCTTCTCAGCCAGTGAAAAATCATTAGGAAACCATTATAGACAGGTTTTTAAGTGGAAAAGTGAAGATTTCAGGTGATGACCCCTTTAAAGGGAGACTAGGCCGTTTTGGCTTGCTTTTAGCACCCCCTAGTGTTCTGTCAGTGAAACCAAAAGTGAAACGTATCTCCTCGCTGTGCATTCATCTTTTTAACACCTTAATCTAACTGCTGAAATGTCTCCTCAGCCTTCATTAGTGTCTACAGGAGCGGTTCATCACTAAATCAAACTAATCAGCTGTGTTCATGATCTAAAACATGCAGGAAACATGCTGGAAGCAGACTGCAGCGCCAGGTATGTCAGCACCGGACCGGCACGCGGAAGTTGCAAGTGCGGTATTCTGTCCATAGAGGGTTGTGGGGTCTGAGTGATATTGCATTAACTTCTAATCAACTCTAATATCTCCTTTCAACAGCCATAAAACTGCCAATTGCCATTCACAATGGATTTTTGCACTTTTACTTTATTTAGAGGTATCTCCAAATCAGGTGCTCTGCATTTTGTCTTCATTCTCACATGTGCAGACCTGATTTCTGATCACACAGAGAGCAGGATCACATGTGCAGGATACATTTTGCATGTTTAAGTCGAGTCCTGTGCGCTCAGTCCCATTTTGATTGGGATGCACAAAGTAAATATGTTTGCATCCATGTGGATAAAGAGTTGGATTCTTCTGGATTTGTTTTGAGCACATGCCATATTTCAGTAGGAAATCCAAAACAGGGCTGCAGATTTCTGAGCTGCAAGTTACCTTAAGTCTTTAAATCAAAACTGGGTGAGTCATGCTACAGCACGTTTCTGCAGGTTTAGCAGGGATCCCCATAGGGAACACTTGCTGAAGGAGATGTTCACACTGGAGCTCAAACCATCATGAAGGTTTTACACAGATTTGGTCATAAGAGAAAACAAATCCAAACAGCTCAATGATTACTAGCATCATCACTTATAGAAGAGTTTGTGCAGAAGGGGATTAATGACAAACCTTTTAGGCTGCCATTTCTTGTCTATTAATTTTGAAGTATCCCCATGATCCAGCTGGCCTGATTCAACAGCTCAAATATTCATCAAGTCTAATTTAGGGCAAATTAAAAACCGATCCATCCGATGTGCCTCTCCTGAAGAATGGTAGATGGAAGAAAAGTGTAAATTCAGAATTTTAGAAATGTTGGATTTTTTAGCAGAATCTGAAATACACACAGAAAAATCAGTTTGCACTAAAAGCCAGCAGCAGCTTACGACCCACATGACAGGGTGAGCTAATTACTGGTTTTGGCAAGGCTTTAGCAGGATAAATACTGTGTTCATTTACATGGAGAGACGTCTGTCTTTCCACCTGCCAATCTAATGTCAAGGTCCAGGTCTCCTTCCTTCAGCTCCTCCTCCTGGGGGACCACAAGGGACGAGGATGGAGAAAGATCCCTCCACTGAGTTCTGTGATTAACCCATGCTCTCCTTCTAGTGGGACTGGGACATGCCACCTCAGCTGACTTCTGTTGATGCAGAGGAGCAGCATCTGAACTTTCTGCTGCCCTGCATGATATAGGAAGCTAATTTCAACCGCCTATATCTAGAATCTTGTTTGTTTGGTCATGATCCAAATCTTGTGGGTTAAACCACAAACAGACGAGTAAATATTCCTACCACAAAAGGAGTTGGAGTGGAGCCCCCATTACTGCACATGAAGACTCTTCCCATTGGTTCATTTCTTGCTCAATCCTCCAATCCTTGAACTTTTCTTCTTGAGACAAAGACTCCTACACTTTTCTGGTCCAGAGTCATGGTCTTGGGTTTGGAGAAGCTCACTCTAATCCTGGCTGTGAACCTTTCCAGTGCACACTGAAGGTCATGACTTGAAGAACCAAGTTGTAAAGCAGAGAAAGGGACCAAACCCAGACACCCTTCTCTCCATGACTACGCTCTGGGATCCATCATCACCACAAACTGGATCAGAGACATGGTGTAGACAGCCCTGGTGGGGTCCAACCTGCACAGAAAACAAGCCTGACTGACGATGATGTCACACCCATACGTCCAATTAGATAGCTCATATGAGGACTGTAACAACCCCAACAGATTCTGATGACACCTTCAGTGTGCCTATAGGTGTTACATCTGACACTTCTTCTGTATCATGAGCACATCAATAAAAGGCCTTCTAGTACAATATTCCTTAATCTCGTTTTAAAACACACACACACACACACACACACACACACACACACACACACACACACACACACACACACACACACACACACACACGGATAAAGGATGAAGTGCAAACACAGAGTGGGCACATTTAAAAGGAGAATGCCCTTCCATGTGTTCGAACCACACGACCTTATGTCTGGGGAAGCTGTGGTGAAATCGGTGGCAATGAATAGCAGACATGACCCTCAGAATGTTGGAGCCAGCATGAAAGCTCTAAGCCATCAGGATGAGAGAGCGAGGGGAAGAGCAGGGAGGTTGTGTCTCTGTAAAATCGAGCTGTCCACAGACTCTAACGGGAACCTACTGGTTTGCATAATTTAAGGTTAATGAGGGAACAACAGCAGATTAATCTCCATCATTTTACCACGGCGGCTTTGCTCTGTCGGAGTGCTTTTCATTAAAAATGCATCAAAAGCGCTGCTTATAATTACTTATGAATTCATCAAAGTCAATGCAATATATGATACACTTAAGTGTGAGAAGCACTTTAAAAAGAAATATTATTTATCTGAGAGATGTCTTCTTCACCTCTTTGCAACCATCATTTAAATCCTGACCCACTGTTTGAAACATCTAGCAGAATAAACACAGAATATTACAGTTGAGATCAGATGTCATGGTCATGTGTTGAATACACACAAGGAACTTGGCTCCATCTATTGGCTTTTTATCTGCAGTTGATACATAAAGAGGCAGTGTACACAGTATAGACAGCATGTGTCAATAATCTATAACCTGGGGTTTCCACCGGATGCGTAACGTGATAGACGCGTTTTCCCCGTGAGCTCTGCCACTCTGACTTTTGTGGACCATCTAACAAGGATGGACCCCAAAGTTGATGTCTGGTTAGGAATATCAGAGCGGTCCTAAAGAACCTGATGTTATATTGAACGGAGCACAAAAACAAACGATGAAAAAGGGAAAAGATCAAGAGCACTTTCAGGTCGCTCCCTCTCTGCTGTGCTGCAGCTCCGCCTGTGAAACCACTTTCTGCTAAAGCTGCTGTTATGTACTGATGACCAAATACAGCAACCTGAAAAACGAGACGATGACTAAGTTTTCCATTTTATTTTAACTTTACCATTTTCACTTTTAAATCCTCATGAGGTAAATCAATACTCCGGGTTGTTCAGGACTCAAAACCCCTGTCATAGTGTAAATTTATTGTGTGCATTAATGGGGATTAACAATTTACACAAACATGCGTTATGTGTGTGTGCGTGTGTGTGTGTGCGCATGTGTGTACATAATTTGTGCTAAAATACACACCACCTTGGCTCTTAATGAGTGCCGTGGAGGCAGTGGCAGCCTTTGGCCTCATATCTCTCAGTTATCCTCACAGAGGTAATTGAGCAGAGGGACACATCGTTCTCCTCTCCCATAGCCACCTCCCCACCCCTCCTCCTCCACGGTGTGCCTAATCACACCTCTATTTGCATGGAGAGCACTAAGAATCAGCCTCAATAACGCTGCACTGCCTTGAAAGATGAGTTTTTAATCTGGGAGAGGAGATGAGTTTCTGACCCGCACCTGTTTGTTTCCACAGTTTTCTTTTTCCTGTCGTACAAAAGTGACCCGCGGGTAAATTTGCGGAGGCAGGCTAGCTGCTCGCCTCCCTAAGTACTGTCATTGTGCATTTATTAATATCCCCATATCTGACATGGCGGAGAAAATGGTTCTTGGCGATAAAGGGCACTTGTCTTGGTGGGTGAGACCGTCTAACAGGCAATCAGATGGGCTGACATCGAGTGTCAGCCAGTGGTTCGTGTGTGTGTGTGTCTGTGTGTGTATAAGGACAGCATGCTTTTGGAGAGAGGTGGGTATTTATTCTTCTCCCATTGCCCTCTATTGACCCATGTAATAGAGAATTTTACAAGGGGAAGTGTTTGAAATATTCTTTGGAAGTAGGTAATGTGTTCATCTAAAGGACTGGGCTCTGCTTTTATACCCTTCCCTGTCTCCTCACTCACATCACAAGAAATAATTATTATTATATGGATATATAAAAACAACAAGTAATGATTTTTACGTTATTTAATTGATATTTAATTGAAGAACAATTAAGTTCTCAGGCTATAATATGACGTATGAGAGGAGGAGTGTGAGTTTAGACTGAAGCTTTAGTAGTCAGGGTGGACAGGAAGTGTCCACGTTCATTTGGAAAGAGGTACCAATAACGTAATAGGAGATCAATTTCAACACATGTATGCTGCAAAAACTGAATTTCAAGAAAGTAGACATTTTATCTTATTTTTAGTCTAAACAAATATGTTTTTATCTGTAAAAACAGCATTACTTGAAATAAGGTAAATACTCTTAAATATGATCCAGATTTTCTTTTTGAGTTTTAAAAAATGCAATTGGGGTAAGAAAAGTTGCTAGACGAAGAATCCAAAACTAGATTTATTTGCTAGTTTTAAGAATTCCAGCCCTAAATGCAATTTTTTAAAACTCAAAACAATAAAATTTGGATCACATTTAAGAACATTTACTTTATTTCAAGCAGTGCTGTTTTTGCAGATAAGTACTTTCTTAAACTAAAATAAGACAAAGTGTCTAAAAACAAGGCTTTTTATTTACTGTCCTGAACATCAGTTTTTGCAGTTTATCTCCTCATAAAACAAAGAGTGGGTTAAATTTTTACCAATTTTAATTAGAAAATCACAATGTTATGTCCACATGTTTAAACATTAATCTAGAACTATTTTGAAAAGAAATATCAAAAGCTAAATTAATCTAAATGTTGAAATTTTAAAAGACTGTAAATGTGTCAGTTTTAACGTTCAAATGCATAAAGCTGTAAAACAGTGGAGTGGACAGATCTGTCAAATCTCTCAGTCTCTCTGATTATGTGATTTTTTTTTTTTTTGCAATAATGAAAAGAAAAAGTCTTCATGTGTTCAACTTTAAAGTTTTTCACATGTGGGATTTATAAAAGGAACAAAGCAAAAATGGAAAACAAGAAGAACTACAGCCGTTACTGAAGATAGTCACAATTATTTTTTTGAGCTAAACTATTCTTAAAAATATTAACAGAGTCATTGCAGGAACCTGGAACTAGACTAACCAGTTTCCCTGAGTTAGAAAATGTAAAAAATGAATAAATAAACGAATAAAAAACAAATTTCAAACAAACATTTGTAAATTACAAACAAATTGAAACATATTTAAGCCAATTTGTAACTAAATTGTGACAAAAAATAACATTATGTCATTTGGCCCATATGACACGAATGAGCTTTTCTCCTTCCCACAATACACACCTCCTATAAACCATGCAAACTGGAACAGTGGGTTCATGCAAGAATGCACACAGACAAGACAGAAATCCTGTAAAAAAATATGAAAACAATGCCCTGTGTTTGTTATGGAAATCAGCAGTGTAGCTAGATAGCTACTTAAACCACCAAATAGTTCCCGAGCGCGGCCGTGTCTGCAGCTCACCGCTCCCCCAGGGGATGGCTCAAATGCAGAGAACAGATTTAAAGATTTATAAAACCACATCTGAATGAACCACAAATACATATTTGGGACTGGAGCTGTTTTAGAACATGAGAACTCCAACTAACCCAGCTGTGCCTAGCCTTTAGTCAATCCCATCAAAAGTCATTTCTACCTCTCCAAACTGAGGTTGTTCAAACAGCTCAGGTAAGGTAGTAATTGTTCATAACCTTCCCCCAGAAACCCACTTCAAAAATCAGAACTTTATTAAACTCACCAACAGCAGGAGCGTAACAATCAGATGGTTTATCACCTGTTGATGAATTCGGCTCATTTCCAGCTTCGGCTCCAAGACTCAGCGAGTTAGTATTGAGCTGAGCTGCTTAGTAAAAGTAATTTGCTTGCAACATTCAGAGCAAACAAAACTTCAAGCATATTTATCTTCCCAAACAGCTCATCATATCCTCCCACAGAGAATAAACACAACATGCAGACAGACAAAAAAGCTTTGATGTTTGTGTGGACTGGGACTCGCAAACACACCTCCTCCAATTACCCAGAGCTCCTGCATCATGCAGGAGGCGTCTTAACGCCCGTGCTAAAATTCATCGCTGTGTGTGTTTGTTTGTTGCTGATGTGTGAGAGGACATCGTTCGGCTCCATGTTGGGGCCAAAATCACAAGCGACAGGCCACTTTTCCCAGGTGCAAACCGTCCTAACAGCACACGCTGCAGCCATTTGATGATGACAGACCCCCACCCGCCCATCTCTCTCTCTCTCTCTCTCTCTCTCTCTCTCTCTCTCTCTCTCTCTCTCTCTCTCTCTCACACACACACACACACTGGTTTCATATATTAATGCGGCGTGTGAGGCGACAGCAGTGGAGAAAAAGACGATGGAAAGAAACTGTTATTACTATTAATTGTGAAAGTCACCTTCAACCTGAGGCTCAACCTGCACTGCTCACACAAACACCTGTACACACACACACACACACACACACACACACACACACACACACACACACACACACACACACACACACACACACACAACACACAGTGCAGCCCGAGTGATTCATGGAGTTGACAATTTAAGCCATCAGAAGAGTGTGTCTTCTGTTTGAGAAGCTCTGATCAGAACATGGGAGTAGGCCTCAACGTTCACCAGGACTTACCTTCATCCACTGTAGAAAACTACAAAGACAAACTACCAACCTGAATGTCTAACTGGTGTTTTACATCAGTGTGTGTGTGTGTGTCGGCCCAGCAGAAATGTGTCTCACCTATATTTTTACCCAGAAGGTTTCAAAGCACGTCACACTAACACGACAGCAGCTGAAAACCTGCTGGGCGCTCTTCCAGAATAACTCTGGAATCTAATTATCAGGCGACTTGAAACAATATTCTGTTGCCTCTGTTTTAATTAGGAAGCATCAACGTCTGCAGGTCACACATCCAAGATTTTAACTCCTGCGTCTCCAAAGTGAAGCTGCTCTGTGGATTCCAGAAACAGCAATCAGAAGTTCATATGGAAGATCAAATCTAAGAAGTATGGATAAAAGGGGTGTGACTTTGTGAGAGTTTCAATACAATCTGTTTGGCAAAAACATTATTGGCCACCTTTCATCTTATGGTGGTGGGTGATAAAAGTGATGATCAGAGGAGCTTAACAGAATTACTCTTGGAGTTGGGGAACATAATCCAGAGATCGCAGGTATCAGTTTACTTCAGAAGAATGGGGACTGAAATTAGAGAATAAATAAAAGAAAACTTCTGTCGTAGTAGAATTGATATAAACGACTATCAACATGCCTAAAGTCATCCCTATGAGGAGGAAATATTTTTGTAATGTTCAGATTTAACGTAAAAATTAATAAGTTTTCCGCTTCTCCCTCCTAATGGTTGAAAGCATAATTACAACTGTGTTAAACAACCCTGTTGCAGCCTGCTGTAGCTAGCGCTATTCAATGAGCTAATGCTAACATGAGCCAACTGATGCTAAATAAGCCACAAAATAAAAAGATCCCCAGTGTTGGACAAGAAAATATTATTTCTTACAAGTCTCATAGCAACAAAGCCAGGTCACTATCAGTGCGTGATTTCTTAGCCTCCTTTAGCTCCATAAAACGAGGGTAGGCCACGCCCATGATCGCTCTGGTTTTAACCAGAGGTTTCTTCCTCTTCCTTTTGCACTTTTTATTGACATCAGCAAACTTGAAAAGCTAATTGCTGGCCTTTATACGAGCTACCGGCACAGTAAACAGCTATTGCTGTAATGCAGGTAGAGACCTCCCACTTGTACCTGAACCACAAAACTGTTAAGTGCAGTTTCTGGTCAGCAGAGGCCAGCAGAGTTCTGTCCCATGTGAAGTTGCTCAAGTTTATGGCTCAACAACCACTGAAACCTGTTTAAAATCAGTAGTTTAAAGCTTTAAAAACTCTTGTTTTAAGTTTAAATCTCATTTAGAGATCAACTATTAAAACTTGATTTAAAGTTAAAGTATTCATCACACAATGGTGAAATTACATCTCCGCATTTGACCCATCCCCATGGTGGGGAGCGGTGAGCTGCAGCTGTGGCCGTGCTCGGGAACTATTTGGTGGTTTAACCCCCCAATCCAACCCCTTAGTGCTGAGTGTCAAGCGAGGAGGCATTGGGTCCCATTTTTTCAAGGTCTTTGGTATGACCCGACCGGGAATCGAACCCCGATCTCCTAGTCCCGGGGCGGACACTCTACCACTAGGCCACCAGAGCTGGGTACTCAATCAACCTCATGAAGAAATCGTGGATAGACAGTTGCTATAAAAGCAGAGAAGAGCTGCTACGGGAGCCCTAATGTCCAAACAGGAAGTCAGGAAAAATGCGTTTTATTAGGCGTGGCGATGTATAGAAACAGATCCCCTGAAGTGGTGTCATAACTAAAAATAATAGACGTGTATATTTTTACATGCATTATATACCACCAGTGTGTTTTACCTTCGTTCTGCCACCCTTCGCTGACTTTTTATAGGTTTAGACTTTAGAAGGAACAGAAATGAGCATCATTATGACAAAAGAAAACATTTGCAAAACAGAATGAGACATAATAGTTTGTTAATTAAATGTTTTACAACAGTGTACATGGATTTAATAGGTTGTCACAGGAAGAAGGATGTTTCAGGAGATTTTCTGTTTTTAAAAAATCTGCCTCTTTTTTGCTCCTTTTCTTGAAGTAATTTAAATCGATTCTAAGTCCTTCAGTTACAGACACACCGACAGCAGTTTGCAGGGAAGGAAATGGATTTTTTCTGCTCGTCTTCGACCCAAGGCCGAGTCTGAAGGTCTGGAAGAGCAGCGCTGGAACAAAACGCAGAGCTGACATAGTCACTCACGAGTTTTACACTCTTAGCCTCACTTTAGTGCTTTTCCCTAAAAGCAAAAACAAACTTTTTTTGAGTGCTGGAGGAGACTTTGTGTCCTCACACCCTCAAAAACAAAGAATCAGCTGCATAAACAACTTGACTCGCATAAAGCCGAGACTCAAACACACACCGGGTCACATTCCTTATCTGTCAGCTGCCCTGTCAACACATTCACAGGCGGAAAATTGTAAATATTGAGCAAACGCCTCGTCCCTGAAAGATGAAGCACAATAGCCCGAGGCAATTCATACCACTATTGCTTTTTTTATGAACTAATATGTTCATAGTTGTTGCTTCCAAATTACTCAATAAATATCCAATACTTCCTTAGAGAGGCGGCCTTGACCCCGTTTTGTCTGAGAGTTTTCACCGCCGGGCCCCCGCTCCGCCAAACATGCCGAGAGCCGCTTCCTGAAGTGGCAATTACAGCTGCGACATCAATTCAGAACCAAATCAAAAGCTGTCGTGTTTTCAGAAAGCAAAATGGACAATTACAGAGACAAATAAAGTGAGTCACCAAGACTAAAAACACAAAACCTCCTGCTGAATAATAATTCAGCACAATTAAAGGAGCAGCTCATGCAGATGGGTCATTTAAAGCCTCACCTCCGAGGGAGTTAAAAGCATGATGGAAGTCTTTAGACTGACCTCCAAAGCTTCTTCCTCCCCCCTCCTCCTCATCTATATTTATATGAAGGAGCGGCACTAATTTTGCTCAGTAAATCAGTGTGCACATTTCGTTCTGACCTCCAGCTTGACACTGAATTAAACAATATCAGGGCCCGAGAAGCCCGCTTTAACAAGCCTTAAATTCCTCCGTCCAATCCATCAGCGGGGATATTTCTGACACACGCAGGGAAGAGCATGAAATAAGGCAATTATTGAACCCTTCAGTCCATTCTTACGGCTTGGCTGGCAGGCACGGAGCGGCGCGGGGCCATGGAGACGCTGCTGTTTTTATTTTTTGTCTGGAGATGACTCCTGGTGATAAGAATGATAAAAATTAATACATTGCAAATAAATCTCAGCACCGAATAATTCCCTTAATAACATCCTGTTAATGCAGGTCACTGCTGACTGGAAGGAAAACAAAGATGTGGCAAAACGACCAGAGGGCTCGTTTGGAGTCTCCTTGACTTTGTCTAGTGAGTTCCAGTTTGAGGCTCACTTTCCTCCCAGTGTTCCTCTCTGGTGGAAACAGAAGGGGAACTCTCTGTGTGTGTGTGTGTGTGTGTTCCACTGAGGTGGCAGTCGATCCTGTGAGCCTGGGTGTCCTCTCAGATTGCCTGACAGATAATCCATCACACAGTCAGAGTGTCTGACAGGAAGAGGTCTCAGTCTTTCTGTGCCGATCACACGAGGTCTATGAAGGACAGTCGCTCCCTTCAAGCTTCCCTCCAGACGACACACACTCAAGCTTCATTAGAGGGAATGAAGGCGCTTGATCTGGGGAGATTAAGTGTTTGTTTACACCCCAAATGGATAAAAAAACAGGGCGGAAAGACTCAAAGGAAAAGTTAGTGATAGTTTGGAGCTTCAGAAGTTTGTTTCTGTGGAGACGTTGTGGCAAACTCGTATCCGACCGGTTGTAGAGACCTGATGGGCTTCAGTTCTGGTCAGACTCATGAGCTAAAGCAAATCCTTATGGTGCGTTCAATTTGTCCTCGGAACTCCCGACTTCCGAGTAGGAAAAATCAACGCCCTGCAAAGTCAGACCTCCCAGTCGGAAACTCGGAAGTTTTGCAGAACTCCAACCACGAGATCCAAGATGGCAGCTCTCTGTATCGACAACAGTACGTTTTGGTTGAAATGTGTTTATTTTACAAGACACACACATAAGAGTGCGTTTAAAATCAATGATACATGTGGCGCTTGCATCTCTAAGCCGAACAAACTAAAAGTGTTGTTTATTAGTCATCTGTATTCGCCGAGAGCTACCAAAACAGCAGTTTTCGAGGGCGCCGCCATATTGGAATTCCGACGTCTCCAACTACGGTACCCAGAACGCTGTTAACTCGGGTGTGACGTCATTCCTAGTTCCGACTTCTGATTTCCGAGGTAAGACCAGCTTCACCGCAGATTGCGGATATTCTGAAAAGTGGTAACGGTATTTGAACATTTCTATGATGTATTTCTAGATGTGTGATTTAAAGCATTACTGAGACATTTAGAGATTTAATCAGATGGATATTTTTGAAAATCGCAACAACAGAAATGTTTATAAAAATATACGAAGAGTTTGATCTGAACATCTTCTCCTCTATAGCTCCCAGTGGGAGATTTCCAGATGGAGATGTGAAGGAGGAAGTGTGAGGGGGATGCTATAAAACACTGAAGATCCTCAAAGCAAACTACAAACTTGACCAAATGACACAAGAGTTGGTTTTCTCTGAGTTTTGTGCTTTATTGTTTTTAGCTCTTTGTTTCTATGGTTTATTGAAGATGATAACAAGCATTTTGAGAGTTTCAGTGGCTTTTATTGACAGTTTTAGTGATTGTCCTTTTCTTTTTCTAACTCTTCAGCAGATGCACCCTGGCATGCTGCAGACAGGGTTTGTCAACTCACCTCTTGATTAAGCACAAATTCTCAATTTACTACAGGTCTGGAGACTTTCCTGGACCCAGGGTTTTAGATGTTTTGTTCTTTGAGTCACTTAGTTGTGACTTTAGCCTTAAAACACATGATAAAGACTTTGTTCATCACAAAACTGTTCTTGGATGGTTATGAGGAGTTCCTCTGGGAGGATGTTTAGGTCCCATTATTTTTCCATGTCTATGTTCTGAGACTGAACTGTGAGTCCATTCCCTTGGCTGAGCAGCACCACACACAAATGTTCTCTAGATTCGTTACTACTGGCAGGACACAGGAGCTCTCATCTGTTCTTCTCCAGACTAAAAGTTCCCTGAGTTCTAAGAAGTGAAATCTCTCCAATCTTTAGCAGAACATCAGTCTGTCCCTGATGGTTTTAGGAGAAGTGGCTTCTTTGCTGCCCTTCCTGACACCAGAGCATCCTCCAAAAATCTGTCAGCAGATTTACTAAAATCTGACTGCTGCAGGTTCTGTTCTCTTGGCGCCCTGGTCACAGCTGGATCAGCTTCAGGAGAACGTTCCGGTTCTTGCAGGACTTTCCTGGACACCTTAAATTTTCTAGAGTTTTTGAAAACTGCCATCATAAAAACCGTCAGCAAACTTTCTGTCATTCTCAAACGCTTTCGGCCATGAGTTTAGAACGCGTCTCCTTGTTGAGCTGATTTTATTACATCAATCTGAACATCTCTGCCCTACCAAGGATCGAGTGGACACGCAGGTCAGCAGAAAAAAACAAGTTTTATCAGTAAAAGCTCTGGGTTATTTGCTGCCATCCACCCACATGTTCCACCTCCTGACCTTCTGGATATTTTACTGCATTTCCAAGAAGAGAAACTCCTGAAAGTGTGGAGAAAATGCAGCACAGATTTGTGTTTTCATGTGCCACACTCCAGAAGTTGTCTAAATCCTCTCGGGACTGTGAACTTAGACTTACAGACAACTGATGTTAAAGTCTTTGCAACCTTTTCCACAAATGGTCACATTTGTTCCTGAATGAATCTGATGACTTTTCCTTCTCCTAATAGAACTTATCGGAGGTTATAATGGTTGTGCCGAGCTTTCTGCAGCTTTGGAGGTCAACTCAAGGACACACAAGCATCAAGGATCTCTTCTCATCTCGTTTTTCTTTTTACCAGATTCTGCAAATGAGCTTTCACCAGAGAAAGCACCGGCATTTGTAACATTTTCCTTTTGTTCTCCCTGGTTTGCTTGAAGTTTAAACCGAGGACTCTCTTTATGTCAAGAACACAAATGAGTCACTTTGATTGTTCTGTTTTTAATCTCATAGATTATACACACACACACACGTCTCAGGCTGTTATCGGCATACATTCATCATGATTACTATAAAAGATAATTCATTCTTCATTCATTCAACATTTGAGTAACAAATCGTATTAAAAATAAAGTTATGATTGTTTAGAAACCATTCAGTCTTCATGTTTTAGGCACAGAATGACACGGGTCACAAATCAAATGATTGCTTTATAAATAAAACATGATTTGGAAACAGACTGAATCAGAGGAAAAAAATCACAGCTGTCCAACAAACTGAGATTTAAGAGCAGAAAATGGCTTTTCATCACAATATGAAGAGAAAAGGTTCGTTGTTGCTCTGAGCAATGGAATGTACTAGAATTAAAGCGTAAGTGCTCCGTCTAATTGCTGACAGAGATCATGAGAGTGCATAAATAACCCAAAAATATGTAAATATCTCCTCAATCAGCTTGGATCAAATGATTAAAGGAAGTAAAACATTCCCGTTTGCACTGAGCTGATTTCTGCACTGATTAAAAACGTATACAAAAGTATGAAAAACTGACGGCAGGAGGTGTGACGTTTAGGACGTTTGTGTGTATGAAAAGGCTGATGTCTTTCTATTTCCTGATGGCAGCCACCGCCTTCTTTGCAGCGTCTTCTAAATCTTCGGCTGCTGTGATGGGCAGGCCGCTCTCAGTCAGAATCCTCTTGGCTTCGTGCACGTTGGTCCCTAACAGACAGAAAAACACGCTTACAACAGGTAATGATTAAAAAGTCTCAACAAGGTTGAACCCAGCGTGCCATCTGCAGCCGTGTTAAAAACCAGGCTGTGTGAAGGAGGAGGAGCTCCTCAGGAGGAATCATTCCGCTCACAGACAGATGGATGGAGCCACGGGTCAGTGATGGCTGATCCGAGAGCAGTTTCTACTCAGAACAACCAGCAGAAGGGCAATTTTTGTGTGTGTCGATGCTCCCTGAGCTGCAGCGAGGTCGGTGGCAGCAGGTGATGGGTGGAGCGCCGTGATCACAGCCCGAATCAACGGAAGCAACCGGAGAAATTGCGCTCAGACCTGAGGGCCGGAACGCTGAGCCGGCTGCCTCCCGGCGCTGACGCTGCTCAGTGACAGAGCTGTCACAACACGGGGCGGGGGCGCTGCTGGAGCTGAAATCAATCCAGCTGTTTGTCTGGAAGTTACAGATTTTACACATGAATGTGATCAAAAAGTGGAAAAACAGCCTGAAACTGTTCTGCTTTCGTACCTTTAATGATTCATCAGGGTTTCTATTCACAGAATAAATAAACTTACAGATAACGTAAAACTGATGAAGCTCTAAACGAGCGATTTCATTTATCATTTATACATTTCTGTGATTTTAGGATTTGTCTGCAGGAGCAGTTCAACCAACAACCCCGCAATCATTAATAAATGATCCACCTTATAGCTCTGGTGACATTTTAATGTTAAAAAGTAATAATTAAATAGAACAATGTAAACTAGATCCTCAATAGAAGAACAAACCATTTAAACTATGTTCACTATATATGTTTTGGTATTTTCGGTAACTACCATGCATATTTAATTTGAAATATTGTCAAATGTTGCAAAAATAATGTTGAAAGTTTAAGTTAACTCAGTTGTGCCAAACAAACAAACACATGTTAAAAACTAAACCTCGAATCCGTCACATTTTGACAGTTTAAGTGAGAGGAGAGGTTTGTTGTACATGGCAGGTACAAGTTGTGTCATTAAAACAATTAAAACCGATACCAATCATTTCCAGTACTGCATTTTAATGCCAGTATTGGTCAATAATATCAGACATCTCTAGTTAAAACAGCTAAAAATAAAAACATTGTATAGTTATTATTTACTTTTGGAGTAGAAGGATTTAAGATGATCACCATAACCCAGTCAGTTTTACTGTCAAGTTAAAATCCGATGCTTTATTTGACTAAAACTGCTATAATTCCATCATATTTTACCATAATGTGACGGTTTGAGGAGTTGGCGTGAAAGGCATGTTAATACTAGGCCTTCAGTTGTTGTTTTGTATTTTCTTAAAGTCCGGAGTTTTCCCCTTTCAGGATATGTATGATTTTTCAGAAATCTGTAAAAGTGATTATCTTATCATGTAGTGTGATATAATGTAAGAAATGCGTCTTTTTTTTTTTTTTGGCTAAGCCCGCCCCCTGCCCCGTACAATCCGTGCAATAGAAAACAGAGCGGTGACCAGAACTAACCAATAGACTACCGCTTATGCGCTTCAAAGTTAAGGAAGTACCTCGGCTGATGCAGAGTTGATGAACTTTTCACGGACAATTAAGTCTTTAAAATATAAATATATGAAAACACAACATGACATGAGAATAATAATTGTAAAACGTGTTTTAGCTCTGTTTGTCAGCTACAGAAGCACATTCATAAACAAGAAACGTGCAGTTGCCATCTTAAATTACAGAGTCCACCGACTATTGGTGTGATACGCTTGTCAGCCACTAGATGGTGCCATCTGATAAAAGAAATACTCCAGAGAGCTACTTTAAGTTTAAAAGTGTCAAGTCAATATATTTAATTGCTTTTGACCCTCTTCTATTTTTCAAATTGTTCAATAAAAAAGTCAGAAACATAATAATCAAAGTTTGTGTTCCAGCTCAGATAAACCTCCAAACATCAACCTGTTCAAATTACTGAGCGAGACTGGGTTTTGATTTCTAATTTTAAAAATGTATATTTTTATGCATCTACATAAAATATATTATGAATATTTCATATTTTTAATTTGAAAAACTACCAATCGATCAAGAACATTTGTCTCTTTGATTATGAGGTCCTACTGAGCCCAAAGCGCCAGTAAAAGCAAACAAAAACTGGCGTCTCAGGAGGTTTCAGCTGTAAACTATCTCCCGAGTTGTGAACTGTCTAATCACCAAATTAAAAGACATTTCTTTTCCATGACCGAGTACTTTACACCAAATCAATACCTGATGCAGTTCTTCCAAAGAGTTATTAATATGATTCTAATGCATGTTTCTGAATCCTGCAGCGTTTGTCGGGATAAAATCTAAATCGGTGAGAATCACTGAGCCACGTGTGAGAGCTCAGACGCTCACGGGTTGACCTCAGCTCCCCTGGCTGGCGTGTAATTAAAAACTGCACGATACGTGAATTCTCCGGAGGCCTGGCCACCCTGATCAATAGACCTTTCATGAGGAATTCCATTACCAGCGCCACTTAACGCCTAATATTTCATCTCTTTTGTCCAGCCATATAATAAGTCATTCCAAACACATTTTCTGCAGGCTCACACTCCAAACAATCAATTCTGCAATGTAATTAATTAGAATAAGAGCAGGAAGAGGCCCTGCTCTGGAGCAGAAACGGGGGATAGAGTGTCTCATCAGACGGCGGAGGCTAGTCCGGGTGCGTTTGTGTCGGGATCGCTGCTGCTGTCGCTCACAGAGCAGCGTCGTACGTTCACACTGACCTCTGAACTGCGTTCAGATTGATGGGTCTGTATGGTTACGCTGACAGCCTTATCTGTCAGCTGATTAAAACAAACAACACAGGAATAAACTCAGAAAACAGGACTAATACATGGATTGTGCTTGTAGGAGAAAAACAAACAACAAATGTCATTTTGGTCACATTTTCTATAAATATTCATGAGCAGCAGCGTGTTCTGCATCGTTTAGATTTGAACGAACCTGTGCAAAGTGTGAAGGGAGAGAGTGACACATCTGTGGGCGTGAGGTGGAAAAGTCCTGCATTTCTGGGTTTCTTTTCGTGCGAGCTCGGCAGCTGATTGCAGTTCCACAGTGAGCGGTAGGGAGCACTGATAGCTTGCAGCAGCAGCGTCCAGAAGGACCGAGCCCTGCTGCATGGGTGTGTGTGAGTGTGTGTGGAGCAGCCCATGTATATTCATGTGTGTGTGTTCACCTGCAGCCACTAGGTGCTGCCAGAGACCTGCTCACAGACTGGGTTAGGAGCAAACAGGAAGGTGTACAACAACAACAAAGTAGAGCCAAATAAAAGAGATGAAACTCCAAATAATTAACTGCAAACTAAAATCTGCTTTAAAAATATTTATTTTCACTGTTAATCACTGAAAACTCATATTTGTTAAACAGCTCTTTAGTCTTTTTCATCGCTGCTAAATGATTAATTATTGGAAGAGGGTTGCTAAGCTGTTGTATTTAGCCGTGTGATATATACTTCCACTTCACAACAGTTTTCTGCTGGAGCTCTGCTCCAATTAGCCAACTCACTGGCGACAATTGTGAAAATGTCACTTTAATCTATGAGTCAATTACAGGCCACAACATTTCAGCAGAATTAGAAGAACTGGGCCAGCGCCAGAACCGGGCCTGGAGAAGCTCTGTTGATGCTGCAGAGACTAAAACCGAGACCAAGTCAAACATCTAATAAAGGAAAAACCCATTCGATGTAATTTTTGACGCATATATTGTAAAACCTTAAACTGTGCTTGTGTTCTGGGTCAAAAACATGATATAGAAAAAGAAAAAGTTGGAAGCTAGATATTTTATCTTCAGTTTCTGAGTTTGATGGAAAAAAGGAAAATCTGGGCCTCAGAGGAAAGATTTCACCTTTCAGTTCATCGGTTCTCAAGCCAATTAATGGCTTATTCTGACTCAGTTACACTCTTCTGTTCATTCTCACTGGAAAAATCAGCTCATTTTACTGAAATAATGTTGCAGCATACACGTATGTTCAAACTATCTGATATCTAGGAACAGAATGTGATGATGTCTCCTTTTAGGTGTGTAATCGCTGAGATCTGATCAGTGGGAGAAGTTAAAGTCCCAAGTCATCATCACACTCTGGTAAAATTACCTCTCCGCATTTGACCCATCCCCATGGTGGGGAGTGGTGAGCTGCAGCTGTGGCCGCGCTCGGGAACTATTTGGTGGCTTAACCCCCCAATCTAACCCCTTAATGCTGAGTGTCAAGCGAGGAGGCATTGGGTCTTTGGTATGACCCGACCGGGATTCGAACCCCGATCTCCCAGTCCCGGGGCGGACACTCATACCACAAGGCCACCGGAACTGGGATAAAGTCACAGTGTTCAGCTCATCAACAGGAATACCTGGACAACACATTTCCTTTACTTCTGTGGTTAAAGCCATGATATCACATTTACGGGAATCACCATGTTGCATTTTTGAACCAGAGTCTGAAAAGTCCAGTTTAGAAGTTAGAGAGTCAAGGTAAGAACTACATGAATCAACGGGAGTCAGCCCTCTGAAAAACATGACCTGAAGTATGTATTTCATTTACAGTTTTTCTCGATTGCTAAAACACTAAACCCTGTTGTCTGAACCAAATGCTCAGTTGCCTGAACCCACTGATTGAATCAATCACTCTTTTGGCAAAACCATAAGCACGTTTCACCTGTTTAGACACCACTTGCCAACACATTTTCATTGTGATGCACCTGTGCTACATAATGGTGAGCACAGGTGACAAACGTCAATCACAAGTAAATCACTGGTGTCACCACTTGAACACAACAACTAAAAATTGATCACACTTGTGGCTAATGATGTGAGGGAACATACACAGTGCTTCATCCTTATAGATGTATTCATGGGGTCTTTCCACTGCATCCAGTTGAAAACCCCTCTGTAGAAATAGATCTAGTTTTGTAAGTGATACAGAAAAAGTGATTTAGGCCACTACAGTGTATCACTACGTAATCAACATTGAACGTGTCTGGATAATATGCCAACCTGTACGTACTGGAATCTTTGCTCTTTGCACTTACAGTAGTATTTGTATATTTTTGTACTTTATTTTTAGTAAATGGGCTTACTGGACACAAGTGTCAAATGCACAAGATTTCTGTTTTGTCTTTTTGTATAAGTGCTAAATGCACAGTTATTTTTGTTTTGCAACATGCATTTCACCTACAGTGAACAATAAACATTTATTTCTCCAGCTTCATGTCCTGATCATTGTGTTTTCTATTTTTCTACGTAGTGTTTAGTGACTGTTCAGTAGTGACTGGGCACGATTTGACAACATAGTTCAGTTTTGAGCACAGATTGAACTGTTTTGAGGTGAAAGTTTGGTTTTGCAAGAAGAATCTGAGGTTTTGGGGATTTAGCTTGAAAATTGGGTTTTATGTTCACAAGTTAGAGAAAGGGAGAGCAGCTTTCAAGAAATGTGTCTTAGCAATCGAGAAAAACTGTAAGATATGATAAACGTCCTGTTAATTTACATGGAGAGTGCTGCAGCCAGCCACTAGAGGGCGTTTTGGTCTCAGATTCAGCATCATTTCCTGCACCAAGTTCCTGTGTCTAGCTCAGCTGTGGACATGAGACATGAAGTTAAAATGAGTTCTTTAAAGTGTGAAAACAGAGCTGCACCACTCTTACTAAATGTTTAATTCAGAAACGTAAAGTTTCTGAGGTTCATAAAAACTTGGATCCACGTCCCTTTGTGCTGGTCAGATGTTAACATTGGCCTGCAGCAGGTGTGTGAACCCTGAGTCAGTGAGAATATTTTTTAGGTGTAGAAGACATTTTGTCTATAAAAAATAAATTGTAGACTATTAAAATATAAAACCAAAAGCTTTGTCATTTGTTTTTTTAAGGTGGTCAGAGTCCTAAATCATTTTTACAGATTTGAATCTCTCCATCTACCCAACATACAGCAGCTGTTTATCCTTTTATTTAGGGTTCAGATGGTCCCAAATCTCAAAGTGACATGTTTAGTCACGGTTTTTTTTTTTGCTTCTCAAAAAACAACTGGCAAAGGCCTATAAAATCTGCTGGTGAAGGTTCTCAGTCATCCAGGTCATGGTAATCTAAAGGGGTTCAAATGAAGGCAACTGGACTTCTTTGATTTCTTGAAGACGTTTCACTTCACATCCGAGGAGCTTTGTCAATTCTGACTGGAATATTGGAATATGGGCGGGTCGAGCTGTCTATTGTTGCTCAAAGAGCAGACACTACCTGTGAATACCTCTCCTCCCTACCTCCTGATGAGTCGTTGGGGTCATTAGCCTCTATTGTGAGGAAATTGTTGCATTGATTATCTGCAAGAGGGTGTGACTTAAGCCTAATTTATACTTCTCCGTCAGCCCCCCGGAGGCAGAGACGCACACGCATTGATGGAACCGTTTTGCCTTCGGACTTCTCCGTCACCTGGGGAATGTTGCAAAGCAACTCCCCGCCAGGACAACAGAGGGCGTAGCGCTTTTCTGGAGTATCCTGTCATGTCCAATATAGTGCATTTACAGTTTATATTTGCAGTTTATATTGTGCTTTTTTGCATTTCAGAGACTTTTTAACACGAACAAACTTGTCACTCATTCTCCTCCACCTCTTCATGCACTCACCACCTCTAAACCCACATTTCCCGTCATTTCCGTCCACAAATAAAACGCTTGCTGCGTATCTTTGCACTCCTCCAGTCACGGGTGAATAAATGTTCATATTTTCAGAGTTTTTCCGCAAGGTATTCTTCAAGCTGCTCCGTGTTTGTCGCTAGATATCTTCGGCTCTCTTTTTATTTTTTTGAGGCGGCAATGGCAGTGCTGGTGACGTATTTATAGGAAGTGGCGTTCTGACCAATCTCAAGCTTGCGCTCTCCGTGTCATTGAACAGATGTTTAGAAAAGAGAGCTTGACTCTGTATGTTCTTGCATGCCTGTTGGAGAGCTCTTGCAATTACAGATCATGGCGCTACATGCATCCATACTGACAAAGATGGAGAAGCATAAATTAGGCTTTAGACTGAAACTGTTTGGCGATTAGGTTCAGAGCTGCACTATAGGTGTTAGAAAGGTGAAACCTAAGACCTCCACCTCTATTTAATGTAGGTTTTTCCCGACATAGATGGCTTCCCTTACCCCTCTCTCAAACCATCTATCTTCTCTGTCCAGAATGTGGACTTTGTCATCTTCAAAAGAGTGTCCCTTGTCCTTCAGGTGTAGGTGGACTGCAGAGTCTTGACCTGAAGAGGTGGCTCTCCTGTGCTGTGCCAAGCGCTTGTGTAGTTGTTTAGTTTCCCTTATGTAAAGGCCTGGACAGTCCTCACTGCATTGGACTGCATAAACGACGCCACTAAGCTTGGGTGTCTTTTGGATGGACCAATTTCTGTCTGAGGGTGTTGTTGGGTTTAAAGCTTACTGGGATGTTGTGTTTGGAGAAAATGCCACATAAGGCATATAAAACCAGTAAACATTCAGATAATTTATTGTCTAGGTATTGGGTTAGATTCTTGCTGCTGCAGAGACCTCAAAGTTTCATCCATCATAGTGTGATTATGCCGGTCCGACTTTGATTGCTAACCCTCCTAATAATCAGCACCAAGCAGAGGGAGTATTCCCGTTCCAGTGCAAAACGAAGGAATCCTGCTCCTGTGGGTCAAACATCAAATGGCTCTCATTTGGAGTCAGAGCAGGGTGCTCCTCAACGGAGCCGATACGTTCTCCTTTGAAGTGCTAGTCGGCCTTTAATTGAAGTTTTCGTGTCTCTTAAACTGTCTAGACTGGTGTTTAAGAAAGAGACGCCATTGCTAAGTCTACTGGGTATAAAAGACAAAAAGTTGGATGTTTTGAATAATGTTTTTAGGTTTGTAGATCTGGGAAACCTGCTCAATATTTTCTTTGAGGACCTAAAACCTGAAGGTGAAAAGCCTATAACCCAGCCGTTGTGAGTGCAGATTTACTCATCTGTATATTATGGTTTGCCTATAGCTGTAGCTGATGCTTTTTGAAGGCTGTAATGCTTCAAATGACTGATGGAGCCATAAAGACCTCTTCAGAATCTATTTTGAATTAAACGAGAGGGTAACTTTAGGAAGGATGTACGACAGACAGCTGGGGATTGGCTCAGTAAATCAATAGGTTTGGGAACACAGTTAAGTGAATGCAGTCACCCTTTTCACTGGACCCTGAGGACTATTTAAAGAGGATTTTCTTTTCTCATAGTGGTAGACAACAAGCTCACAGTATAACTAAATAGGTCTGTGTCCATCCTGTAGCCAAAGAGGGCAGTGCTGCACTTTCTCAGGCATCTCCTCCCATCCATACCTTAATTATCGGCTGGATGGATTTTATTTTAGTTTAATATGTTAATTAAATTGCCAAGCAGAGGAGGGGCTGCACAGTGGAGCAGTTAGTTACACTGTTGCCTGGTAGCAAAAAGGTCGCTGGTTCGAATCCTGCCAGTGCAGCCTTTTTGAACAGAGTTAGCATGCTCTCCCCATGCCTGTGTGGGTTTTCTCTGGTTACTCCTTTTTCTGCTCACAGACCAAAAACATGCTAGTCAGGCTGTTTGGGGACTCTAGGTGTGAGTATGTGTATGAATGATTGTTTATCTCCATGTGTCCTCTGATGGACTGAAGACCTGTCCAGGGTTACCCTGCCTCTCGCCCAGCGACTGCTGGGGATAGTCACCAGCTCCCCATGACCCTAGTGAGAATAAAGCGGATCAAATAATGGATGGATGGATAAGAAAAGATGCTGAAGTTTACGATCAGTAATAGATTCATCTACTTCACACATCTACTAATGTATCTGTAATAGCATCAAGACCACATGGCACTTCTCCACATTTGGGAGTACAGAACCCTCCAACAGTGCAATCAGCATTGGTCTTTTTAAAAGAGCCCTTCCAATTAAAAGTGTGCCTGGTAATCCATTTTGATCCTGTTGAGGAGTGCCGAGCCGTTCTCACTGCTCTGCAGTCAGCCCAGCAAGCTGAGCTGATTGATTCAAAACCAATCCTCTCCGCCAGACTGAGACCCAGGATGTAATGACCCACGACTAAAGCTCGGATTAGGCCTCGGCCAGGAAAGATGCAGTCGAACCGTCCAATGGTCTTGACCTTCTGCACCGTTTGTGAGTTGGGCTGAATTAAAGCGGCCTAAGATGAGAAGTGTGAGTCTGTTTTGATTGGCAGGTCTACGACACCAAAACAGAGCATGGTGTGGACTAGCTTTGGTCCCATGAAAAATTTAAACAAAATCCAAGTTACATTGTTATACTTGTACATCGGTTCTGATTAGAGTTGCCACTAATGGCTAGTCGTATATTAATTAATTCAAATCATTTAATATTTCCTCTCCAAATCAAAATGAGCTTCCTTTTAACAAGCAACTTTTAGATTTATTGTATAAAATTTAAAATAACACGCCTGATAATCAGCCTGTTGTGAATTTCAAATAAGTTCACGATCTTTAGACGTGAAAATTAACTTGACATAGTACATTAAAAAAGGCATATTTCTGCAATGCATTGTATTAGATATTTTTTGTACATGAATTTATTTAAATTGAAGCCAATCCAATGGTCTTAAAACAGGAAGTAGTCAAACTGATATTTTAGGGCTCCATACACCACCTTTTACTGTTTACTAGTTGAAGTTCTCCCATACTTAGACCCTTTCAGTCTTTGAAAGCTTTTCTTGACCAAGGCAGAAACACCATCTGCTGTATCCACCATGACAGTTTTGAAAGTAATTTGAATCCACTGATGACTGGATCTGAACTTGTTTAACGTTTTACGTGCAGACTAGTGGTGGGAGGAGAACAGCTATGTCCACTGAAACATTTAAGAAAATAAAGCTAAAGTCAGAAAAATGTATGTCTTGATGAAAAATATCGACTCTGACTAGTTACCATAGTCAACATCAGTGTAGCAACTACTTGCAACAGTCAAGTTCTGAATAAAAGCTCCTGAGCTTACACACAAAACACACACTCTGAACTCTCTAGACACACCACTCAACAGGAACTTGACAATTAAGCAAAGCACTAACTGGTCCCGTGTCTCAGAGAGTCAAGGTGCAAACCCCCTCCACACACAACTGAACAGGGAACATTAGCATATACAGGTGAAAGGTGAGCCAATCAGTGCTGTGTCAACTTCCACTGACTACTGCTAATGATAAGTAGAGCTGAATATGATGTGTATGAAAAAATGCAATGCTGCTCTGACAGAGATGCTGTGGGATATTCAGGACTTAGTGAAAACAGCACTGAAACCCTGGCTGTAAACTTTGAGACAACACATAAAAGGGCCTTCCTTTTTATTCTTATATCTATAGAACTCAACACATCACTGTTTGGTTACATAAAGATGGTTGATAAGAGAGTTGAAGGTTTCAGTAGAATAGTATAATGTACAAAAAGACCTTGTTGGATAAACTTTAGTTGGAGACCTTCTGAGCTGTTTACACAGTAGAGATCTAAGGCACACTAGAGCGCAAGACAACCTCTAAACGAGTGAATAGCAAAAGTGTAGGCCTGGTTACATTTAGCAGCATTTTAAACTATCATCCAGCACGATCATCTTATTAAAGAGATTTCATTCCAAGCAAGATGGAAATCGATGTTTGATGCATCTGAGGGAGGGGAAGGAGTTTTTGTTTACCATTCGAGAACAGATTTCACAAAACAGGTAAAACACAGAACTACCGGTGTATATAAGGTGCCGTTTTACCTTCAAGTCTCACCACCAGTGGCACCTTCAGTTCCAACTCTCGACAGGCTTTGGTGATACCATTGGCAATGATAGCGCAGTTGACGATGCCTCCAAAGATGTTGACCAGGATGGCTTCAACCTTTGGGGAAAGAACATAAACAAAGAATACAATGACGTTTAGTACAAACTGTTGCCTGGTAAAAATATCCTTTTTGAGAAAAAGGTACAGATCCAGTCAAACAGATTTTGTTATGTGGGAACACAAAATCACAACAAAAGGCTTCTGATTCGGAAAGAATCTGTGACAAGCAGTCTGATGGTGGTTGAAGGTGAAAGACAAAATACAAAGACGTGGAAACATGCTCAGTTTCAGGGGGTGAAAACAAAACTGACTTTCAAACCTCACCAAACGAGAAGGCAAATCAAAGAGACCAAAAAATCTAACATAAAGGGGGTAGCAGCAATGATTAGTGGTCAGCGACTAAAAGGTCCTTACAGCGTCTACGATGATCTGCATATCTTAAGATGTTGTTTCAGTCACAATTCCCCATTTCCATGACAACTACCAAGGACAAACTTCTGCCAAACCATCTCATGCTTTGTAGTATATTTACTTCAGGCGTGATTCAAGTTGTTTGGAGAAAATATCCGAAACTTTCTCACAAAACAAGCAACTGAAACTGATATCAAGTAATCAAAAAAACCAAGGCGGCTAGCGTGCGTTTTTACGTGTGTCTGATTACACTGACAGTCTAGCACTTGGTAATTACCCTGGCTGGCTCAGTGGAAAAGTAGACTTAGAGCACACAAGATTAATCCTCCATGTTTGTTTATAATCACTGCTAATCTGTTAGCGCCGATTTGGATGAGCAGCTTGTGGGGGTGTGTGAGCGTGTGCTTGCCTGTTGTGAATGTGTATGTTTCCAGCGTGTGGTAATGATGTTTACAGGGAGAGAAGATCAAGGACTTGGATAGCTATCAGAGAGACAGCCATGGCATTGTCCTCGACATGATATCCAAATGAGCATCTCCTTGTGTGCAGCAGAGAATGACACAGGACCCGGAGAGAGCTCGAAAACAAACACAGATGTAGGCAGTACCATAACGACTCGTGGAGCTAACCGAGTGAGAAGTTAGGACACACGGTGAACACTTTGATTAAATTTATCATGCAGGGGCATGAGAAGGGATGCGTGGAAAAACAAGGGTGTATAAAGCTGGGTAAACAACAACCTCAAATTAAGAACAAATGTGGCTCAAATGCTTTGACGAACAATGAGGATTTTGGGTTCAATAGAAGCAGTGAATTCCTATTCGTTACATCTTATTTCCAGTAAGACAACTACATGACAAAAATAAAGAAATAGCCCGGCTTTTCAAACAGTGGTGTAAATACCACTGGTGGTATTCAGAATATATTTTGGTTATAACTTCACAAGTAAAAATAAAATCATGCAAATTATCCATAATAGTTTGAAATGTGATGCAAAGCTTAAAAGCACAGACAGTCAAAAAAGACGAGTGGTTCAAGGATATTACAATCATGGAACCAAATCTAAACTACTAAAAACACAAGTGCACTGAAATTGTTTTTCAAAAACCGTGGAAAGTAAAATGACATTGATTTATATTGTTTTTTGAAATATTGACTTTTATTGGTATTGCCCATTACACCTATTTTTTTTTTCAGGAGCAGACAAGAAATCTTCATCATTACTGAAAACTAGGGCTGGGCAATAAATCAAAAATTTATCGTTATTAAAATTTCTGACTTTATTGATATAATTTTTCTCATGTCAAAAAATTTGGTAATAAAAAAATGAAAAAGTGTGTGTAGGTTGGCAACGTTCATGTCCCTTTAAGAAGATGTACCACCTCAATGTGACTCAAAGTAATAGGAGGATCTTATGTGACGTCAATGTTTATGTTTTTCGCATTGCATCATGGGACCTGGGTGGCAACAAACAGCGTATTTAGCCTATAATTCAATTGTTTTGCATGCTTGGAGGAGGATTTAGCGACGCAGATGGATCATTCTTGCTGTGTGGTTGATCGTTTGGCCCGTGGGAGGCTTGATAAAAAGTTTTATTAGAATTTCCTCCGTAAAGGAGCGCGAAATATGAAATAGATGATTGCGGGTGACCCGACTGTCTGAAGAAAGCCTGGATTCCTGCAGCAACGAAGTTTGTGTGGCTCATTTGTTCATGGTAAGTGCTTGTAACTAAGTATTTGTTAATAAGAGAAGATGCTTTTTAGAATATTCATCTTCGTGTAGTTTTATATCCACGGAGTCATTTAGTTTTCGCGTTCTGATTCAGGCGTCTCAGCCCGCGATCGTTATAATAATAAATAAATGAATAAGTAAAAAATAACAACACTGATTAATGAAGACATACCCAGCTTTGCAGTCGCCGTGAGGATTTATCCGTTTTCTTTGACAATCACCCACAGGTGATGTGAATCATGCTGACTCTGCTAGCTGGCCGGTGCCGACTTCAGCACGACCACGGCTTTACCGAAGTCACGGCTTCCTGTTTTGCAGAATAGTTCAGCCAAACTTTCCTTGAAACACAATAATCGTAGCCCTCCAGACGTTTGAAAGCCTCTAACTGTTCATGAGTGAAGGGTCCAGGGCTTTCTGTTAAACAGGAATAAACGTCTCCCCAGCAGAGTTGTGGAGAAAACACCGGCGAATCGGACCAATGTTTTCTGTCATCCCAGAGCTCAAACAGGCTTTAAATAACTTTATTTTTGTCTTCATTACAGATTTTAAGCTTCTCTCTAACCCTCCTCCTGTCTTTAGACATTAAAGTGTTTATATTTTGGGGATTTCGCCCGTAAACTCGCGTGAAAGTGTACGTCGCGTATTGATAGCAGGCCGTCTTCNTCTTCTGCCACACAGCCACTCACGCATGCGCACAACAAAGATGTCAACAAAGATCCTCCTATACACGTGACAGCCCCATCTAGTGGACAACTTTTGTTTTTATGCATACATGTAGTTATTGTCCATTTATCGTTATCAAGTTGAACTCCTCAATATACCGTGATATTGATTTTAGGCCAAATCCCCCAGCTCGACTGAAACCCCCCAAATCAACTTTGTGTATGATGTCTCTAAAGCCTCTTTTATAAAACAATACCGCCAATTTACAGCAATGCCGAGGCGGCATCTGGGAGCCCAAGGTCATTTATAAGAGTTTAGACCGTGACGGTAATGTGGCGCAGTCGTGTCTTTTTTATAAAAGATTACGCGATGGTGGCATAAAGGAGGTATGGGGGCGGTCTTTGCGCTGTCACGGACTTCTGTTTATCTTGGACATATCTTTCTTTTTATTGCGTTAAAAGCTGTGCTCGTTAAGTTTTTTTTCACAAGCAGCTACAGGTGTCTGTCCTCCACAGTCCCTGTGAACTGTCAGATGATCTGCACTGCAGATCTAACGAAGAGAAGCTCCCGACGCGCTACATCGCGCCAGTTTATCATCTCAGCTGATTCTGTTTACAAAACGAAACTTATGCTTGTGTTTACTTTCATTTTCAATATAGTTCCTGGCCGGAGCTCGGCATTAATTTATCATGACACCACCCTCTGTTGCGCCAAGGCTTAATATGCGTTTATACGACCGGCGAAGCCGCAACATTACCGCAATATTACCGCAATATTACTATCAAGCGTGGTGGTACAAATGCCACAAAATTCCTGCAACGTCATGCCGCCACTAGCGTGTTCATAAGACACACCGTTGCGGTAATATTACGCTGATTTGCCAGCATGATGTGTTTTATAAAAAGGGCTTAAACAACCAGAAGTTGTACTTGTGAACACGCTTAAGCTATGGGTAGTCATTGAAACATTTACTTGTTCTTTTTTGTGGCTTTACTGTTGTTGTTGGTTTTATCGTGTGTGCATCTGTGCTTTTTAAAACTGCTTTATTAATGTTCCTAATCATACACCTACCAAGGACCACAGATGAAAATTAGTCTGCAACTAAAGGTGGAACATTTAAACACATTTATGTCTGTTAATGTGCATTGTCTCTGTTTTAAAGCAATGATACATACATATTGAAAACTACAGAAATGGCATTGATTATCTTAAAAAAAAGGTTTGATATCAACACGTTATCATCAAATGAAAGTTAAACTGAAATTATGGCATTTGGTGTTAAAGCAAACTGTGAAATAAAGTTTGCCCTCCCCGGAAATTGAAAGATTTATTTTCAAAAGGTGAACATGTAATCAAACATTAGATTATACAAGTGTTTCAGACAAATAAAAGAGGTACATTTTAAACTAAAATTGTCAAGCATTACAGGAGAACAGAACAAAACCAAACATCTTTTGTTGATGTTAAAAAAAAAAACTTGATTTCACCTGGGACTGTTTTACATTCTGCGTGCTGCAGTGGGTGCCACTTCTTCAGTTGATAAAAGAGCTTGGTGGTATTGTCCGACTTTCTCGGAACATGCACTTGACGTAGTTTGTAGTGCATGCTACTTTGTTCTTTGTCTGCCTTTATTTAGTCAAAATTCATTCACTCAACTGAACTACTTGGGCCTGCCATATAAACAATTTCAGTGGTTGTGTGGTCCACCTTTTCTTGTTTCAGGGTAATCATGTTATTTTTTATTTTATTTTAGCAATCTCCTATCTGTTACCTGTAATAAAAGTGTGATGGAGACATGCAAACATTTTTAAGGATGGGCAGAGACCATAAGGCTGTGATTGGTCAGGACACTGTTCCTTTAAATTTGCACCGCCATTCCCCTCAAAAAAAAAAAAAGTACTTAAGATATCTAGCTGCAGACAAGGAGCAGATTGAAGATCGTCTCGTGGAAAAAGTCAGATGATATAATTGTTTATACATTCGTGACTGAAGGAGTACAAAGATACGCAGAAAACATTTTACTCTTGGACAGAAATGACAGGAAACATGGGTTTAGAGGTGGAGTCTGCATGAAGAGGTGGAGGAGTATAAATCAGGCTTAAATCTGTTCCGTACATAGGAAGTTTATATCAGCTCTTTCTCATATTGAACAGGAATTTTAAAAATGTGCTTTGTAAATATGACTATCATGGAAAATGTATTTTGATATATATATTGCTATAATTTTATCTTCCAGCTCTACATCCATCTATAAATCTCAGGGTCACAGGCTTTGTATGTAGCAGACAGTAAAAAAAAAAAAGATTCACGAGGGCAAAACAATGCTAAATGGAAATGTTCTTAAGATGTGACCTGTAGTTCAAATAATTCATGGGTGTCTTTATTCTTTCTAAAGTTTATTCTATCTAAAGTTCTTATATTTAATCAATGAATTATCTCACAAGGCCTCCACGTGCAATGAGCAGTGCATTTACAATGAGTATAAAAGACATCAAAGCAGACACAGTGACATGGGTGACCACTATATCAGCGTTTCTATGTAAAGATGACAATGCAACATTAGACACAGCAGTCATACCTTCCCACCATGGTACAGTGCCCCACTGGGGGGCAGCAGAGATTCAGATGCTATTTGCAGGCTAACAAGTAGGGCTCTATTTTCACCCCATCTACAGTCCATTTTTCAGCTGTGTCTCTATTGGGAAGAGCCATATTTCTTCCATTCATGCATCTCCTATTGACACCCATGTATATTAATGATACATGAGACATGATTTATGTTTCCTGGCGTAAATGTAACTGTAGTTTATAGAAATATGGATGCGAGAAAGACCAAGTTGCACTTTGCTGCAAGTTTGGTTTATTTCCCTCCTGGTCTTCAGTTTGCAAGAAAGTACAATCATTCTCCCTGAAGAAAGAGATGTCTACAAAGGGGCAAAGATTTGCTAAAACTAAGAAAGAATCTCCCTCTTCTGTAAAATACTGGAAGAGAAGTAACTGAGAATCACTCACAATCATTACAAGAGATGCTTTGATGTGTCCAGAGTTAAGAATTTGTTCTCAGTAAAATACACATTGTTAAGCATGTGACAATGCATTCTGAATAAACATGGTAACAGAAAAACAATTATTTTCAGCAGCGTAGTGCTTTGTACGGTGCAAAAAGCTTCAATAATGAGCCATACCGAAGAACGGGACCTAAATTTAGGGTCAATCCTCTTGGCTCGATGCCTTCGTCAATCAAAATCTTCCATCTTTACACTGTACGAGCCCTCAGTATCTCTGATATCCAGCTTAAAGGTATGAAACAGTACTGCACACTTCAATCCAACTAAAATCTTCAGCTTCACATGCTGCAGCGCCTTGCCTCCCGTTACAGAACAGCCTCTTTCCTTAAAGGCGCTCATTTCAGGTGAGCTAAGTTGGCAGCAGGGTAGATGTCTCTCATCAGAGCTCAGTATAAAGGCATCAGGTACAGTATAATGTGCCAGCTCACTCTTTTGTCACAGGATCTTTGTGTGCTCTTTCAGGCAGAGTTACAAAATGAGCTGGTGCAGTCTACCTGGGATCCACTAAAATGAATCAAATTTTGTAAAATAGGATCAGTGCTGCCGGCATTCCGATGCTGGGCCAAGGCTTCTTTTGCATCAAAATCAAAAAAAGTGCCTTCACGGGAGAAACAAGCTTTTCTGCCTGCTTTTATCCACCCCACTAACTGCATTTAGGACAAAAAGAAACGTAACCCTGACAATTTGACATGCTCATATGAACCGATCCTCCTGGTTGTGTGCTTTTGAGACGGGACTTGAATATGTGTTTGACAGAACATGCTATGTGCTTGCCCTGTCTCATAATTATGCATCAGTGGCCAACTGTATTGACTGAAATACGGAGACAACACTGCAAAGCAACACTGCATATTAAAGGATGTCTTCATACTCACATCTGTGAAGCTGATGCCGCAAAAAGCAAACAAACATATTTTACTTTTCTCCTCCAAATCTTAACCCATGGGAAAAAATTCATTGTATTACTTTTTGTGTTTTGTCTGCAAGGCTCCATCTCATGAGTTGTGCATGCTTTGCTGAATTATCACAAAAATACACATTTTCATACCCATACTCCTGGTAAGCATCACTAATCTCTGTAGGAAAGAAATACGGGAGAATATTGTTTTCTTTGTTACCAGACAGCAGATAGGATTAAAAAAATAAAAAGGCAGAGCTGAAGATGAGTGTGTGTCTCTATGTGGCCTATTAAGGACTATTGTTTTGTCTTATCTGCTGGAGACAGCCTCTACAGTCACCGTCTGCTTTGGCGGACCTTGTTTATTCATCTTCGATCTGCTGGGTGCCCAGTGACCGGCCATCAAGCCATAGGTTAATATGCGCGGCTTCCAAAATCAAGGCTGGCTCTAATTAGACATTTTGGTGTGGCAAGACGGATGTTGGCAGCAAACAAATGTGTTGCTTGCTTTCATGTTTGAAGAAAGACAGTACTGAGTAACTAAAAGATCAAGTATGTTCTGCCTTACAGATCCATTGCAATATGTAAGATACAAAACACAACATAGGCTACTTTTTGTAAAAACAAGTAATACTCTGCCTTATAGACCCATTACATGTGATGTACTGTGACATTTGCCACTGGTGGTTATAAGATCTCCTTTATCATACAGAAATTTGATGAAAGTCTGCGAGCAATCAATGATCCATCAAGTTAGGGATGTTCACTATGCAGAGATCACATCCTAATGGAACAGCAGGTCCTGATTAATGTCAGCAGGTTGCAGATTTGCCCCCTTTAGTGGTGATTAAGATGTATTACAGTATAAATTAATTATCCTTAAATGAATAGACTACAACATAACAATGCACAGCCCTATTTTAGATCATAAACATGTCAAATATATTTTTGTAACATTCAGACATAAGTTTAAAACACATGTAAACACCAAAAAAAAAGGAACAAACAGCACTGCTATAAAAGCAGAGAAGAGGTGCAACAGGGTGTGGGGTGCATACGTAAACACAGTTTTCTGAAGCCTATCATATACTGCTGGCTTCTTTTTCAGCTCATTCTGCCATGTCTACCTGTGCTGACTTTTGTGGAATGTGAAAAAGTCATTTAAATCATATTTTTTTTGTCAATTACATCAGGTTCTGAATCATCAGGAAGTGATTTGATTATTCACACAGCCCCATATCACGTTTTTGTACACATGAATGTACACAAAGGTTTGTTAAGAACTCTGGGGTTTATTGTTCAGAAATATCCCAAAAGAAAAAGACCAAAGACTAAGATGAGTGCTTTTCAGTTCTAAAAAAACAGGACTCAAACTCTTTTAGTGTTACATCAACAAATAATCGTGAACAATATTAGTGGCTCCCATTATTTAACATGGGTATGCTGCAGTTTGGTAGCCTGGAAAGCCATCCTTTATATTGGAATAGTCTGGCCACGACGCATAGAGAGAACTCAGTCGTGGGGCAGAATCTACGGTTGTCTTTCAAACTGTCTCCACATGCTATTGGACAACAAACAACGTGATGTACTCACCGCTACGGATGTTAGTCAATGGGGCAGTCCACCATACTGTCAAAGAAGACACAAATACATCCTTTTTTTAAAAGGACTTAAGTTCCTCTATCTGCTCTTGACTCAAAGAAAAGCCCAAGTCTAACTAGTCCAAAGTCGATGCCAAAGCCGTTTCAAACAAGCCACCGCCATCTTTGTTGTTTTGCTCAGTCGCAGAAACATCCTACCCACCAAACGGATAGAGCACTGTGATTGGCAAGACACAAGACTGTTCGGGCCTGCTGGGCTTCAGTGGAGCATAGCTAGAGCAACCTGCTGAGCAAAATTATTTTGTTTCTGCTATGGTTTGTCTAGATTTCTAGGCTAGCAGTTTGGTGCTTGCAACCTTCTGTTTTCCCACCTGGCCGGTGATGGGAGCATGTCGAGTTGGTTAGGTGCTATCTGATATCTACTGTGTTACAGTTTTACTGATGTAGAAGGCTCTGATGAGAAATCCATTCTTCTCACACATTTTAACGTACTGTAAGAATCACTTTCACGAAGAAACAGGCAAGCCTTAGACGGCTCCATCTATTCACTTCAGAGTCTCGTATAAAATTCAGACAAGTTGATCACGTAATCGTAAATGTCTAAATGCTAAATATTAGACCACTTGTTGACTGCATGTTCCTAGCTATTTCTCAGTGTTCAAGGTGGATTTGGAAACATCTCAATTTGATTTCTTTTTACTTCTTCTATCTTCTATTTTCTCCCTTTCTGTCCTTGCATGCAAACGCTAAACACAACATCACACAACATTTAGGAAATTTTTATTCCTCAAAATAATGTTGTTTGATAATTGTGACATGACATGTTGAAAATGTTTGGCAAATGCTAGAGGAACAATAAAAAATATGTAATAAAATGTATATATGATCATCCTCTTTGCATTTTTAGCAGAACATAATTTCTCTTATGTTTTTTTTCTTTTGCATGTGCAAATCGATTTTTAAAGAAGATACAGACAAAACAAAAAGAAAATAATGATGTAGGAGAAAGTTGAGGGAACATAGGATCTTGAAGTCAGAGGGATGAGTGAAGTGAAACAGATGAAGAGAGATGGAGAAGAAAAAGAACAGAGCAAAGTGATGGGAAGTGGTGTGGGCCCTGGCTTCTATTGAAGGGTATAGGATTGCCCTGGCAAGGAGGGATAAGAGGGAAATAATTATCCAGCTTGCTGAAGCGTGACAGCCCCTTGGTGGGACAGCAGAGAGACAGACTGAGCATTATGTCAAAGACTGGCCATGTCACTGACAGAGACCACTTCTGACAGACAGTTGTGTCTGAAGTTTTACGTGACAATGAGAAAACTACCTTAACTGCTCGCTGCATACCTGTCTGATTGATGCACATTAGACATAAGATTTCTTGTGGAGGACATTATAGTAATCTGTAAATCTTGTCTATCATCCATGTTTACTGACAGGCAAGGAATAAAAGGGAACAACCCGATATTTTTCCTTCTGTAAAATATTTACAAGTTAACTCCCTTCAAGCTGTCTTGAGAAATTGTATAAATAAAGTCATCAACAGAATAAATGCATAAAATGTATTGATTCTTGTCCAACATTAACCTTTTATTTATTATATAAATAATGTAAAATAATTTAAATTCCATCCAGAAGTGGCTCATATCCTATCATCCACAATATTAATAGCAATTATTTTTTGTCCAGTGAAAAAAGTCTATCATGTTAAGCTAAATTCATGTATTTGCATCTACTCAGAGGATTACAGTCCAGGTATTTTAGATGCTGCAGCTCTCCGTATCGGTTTTCTGACTACGCACAGAACTCTGGTCAGCAGCCACGATGAAAAGGCTTGCTGAAACACGAACAAACCTCCACTAGTCATGACCACCGCTATGCTTTTCTCGTTTGGATTGAACAGGTGGCGCCTCGGTCTTCCACGTGACCGATCCGCGGACCTCGTGCATGCAGTTGCACCCCTAAAGCCTGCCGCACACGAGAGCCAATAGCTGAGCTACCGGTCATTCGAGGCCGTTTGCTCAGCAGATTACTCGCTGTGTGCGCTTATGTGTGCGCTTAATTTTCACTGAGTTTTCTGCCTCACGAGACGCTGAGGTGAAAATCAAACCGGTTTGAAATTTCCGCCCCACGGGGGGCAGAAACTCGCCATGTGCGCACTACGTGAGCTGTCGGCTGAGCTGAAATCTTCCAAGTGACCAATCATTGCGCGTTCTCCCCTCACGTGATTCCAAGGTGGCAGCCTCCTGTCTGCATGACGAAAAAATAAACAAAACGGAGATGGAGCTGGATATGGAGGAAATGCTTATACTTGTTTTGCTGATGAGGCGTCGCCGCTACCGTCATAAGCCCTTTCTATAAAACAATGCCGCCAATTTGCCGCAAAGACGATGCGGCATCTGGGAGCCTAAGGTCGTTTATAAGAGCTCAGACCGTGGCGGTAATGTTGCGCAATGATGTCCGTTTTATAAAAGATTACACGATGGCGGCATAAAGGAGGTATGGGGGTGGTCTCTGCATTGTCGCGGACTTCCGTTTATCTTGGACATAACTTGCCTTTTATTGCGATCGAAGCCGCGCTCCTTAAGTTTTTATTTTAACAAACAGCTACAGGTGTCTGTCATCCACCATCCCTGTGAGCTGTCAGATGATCTGAGCTGCAGAACTAACGGAGAGAAGCTCCCGGAGCACCGCAACGCTCCAAATGATCATCTCAGCTGATTCTGTTTACAAAAGTGAAAGTAAACACGCGCTTAAGTTTCACTTTTGAATGATGATGTTCATCATTCAGTGAGTGTGTGTTCTGCATGTCTGAGAAAAAAGAAACTGCTGTTAATTTATGACTGAGTTTTAATTTTGCTACAAAACCACAGCAATGTTTTTTTTCTGACAGATCTTAGTGCTGCCCTTTACCCAACACAAAGTATTTCTAGGCACAAGAATGCACTTGGTTGCAACAATTTCCTGTGCTACACAAGGTATGTCAAAAGACAAGGACTATTTGTAGAGATCCTTTGAAGACACCATTGTTGAGAAAATAATTGAGCCAACAAAAGAGAAATAATACACTGTTGCTCTAAGAATACAAGGTTTTGTAAGTCTATGCAAAGGATAGAGAACTGGAATTTAAAATGTATTCTTTCCATGTTTCAAATATTATAGTGAGAAACTCTCTGGAATGTACTTGTTCAAACTTTTCCATAGCTATTTACCTGGAATGAGATCGAATGGATAGATATATCCTGTCATTGAGGCATTGATTTATGCTTCTTCCCATGTAAATAGGTTTTATTATTTATTTGTATTTATGCTTTATTCACTTTTTGTTGTATAGATGCACAATTTTTCTCTATCACCTAAACCATATGATGGATTAAATGGAGTTCCATCTTTCCTATGAATACCTAAACACGTCAAGGGTTCTGGGTTGTTTCACCAAACTTCCAATTTGTGCACAATTACTCAAGCAACCAGGGCCATATGTGACATTTCTTTTAGGTTGAAAATAATAACCTCAGAGCTCTCAGCAACACCATTTATGTCGATAAGAATCAATAACCCAAGCTTTCATTCATTCACATCATTGAGTCTTCTCGCATCAGCCTGCCCTCAAGTTTTTTATGAGCACTCAGCCACCTCTAACTTTCAATCTACTGGGATTCCACTTTTCGCTTCATTCCCACCAACAGAACCCAATCAAGGCAACAAAAGCTTTTCTTCCAACCAAAAGAGGATTGTGGGACTATAGGGAGTAGAGAAAAGGGGAGAGGACTGAGAAAGGGTCAGGTCTGATGGAACCCATGTGATGAGAGAATAGATCCCAAAGATGGTCTTAACCCTGAAACGTCTATTGGCTAAATAATGTCATGGACTGTGACATTTTCCTTGTGGCTGTGATTAACCAACCATTCTAACCAAGTTCTGATTGTTTAGCTTTTCGACAATAATTATTAGCAACAATTTTTAAACAGAATGAACAACATAGAACATAAAACAAAACCCCTCCTTACCACCTACCCCACTACGCTGAATCAAATACAAAAGAAAACAAACATAAAACAGGTGACAAAGTGACACTAAATCAAAAGACAAATATGACTTTTAAAAATAAATAAAACAATCATAAAAACTTATGAAAGATTTTCAACAGAAACACCATAAAAAAACCACAAATGACCCTACATTAAATGTGTCTGTCGAGCCCCTCAAAGTGTTTCTGATTTTCTCCAGATGTACATGAGACATAGTCTCCGCAACCCAGTGACCAAATGCTGGTGGGTGAGAGTTTTTCTGCCTTTAAGCCAGCAAACAGCAAAAGGCGATCATATGTAATTGGCATTTATCCAGAGGAGCATCCACCGCAACCACTCCAAACAAAGCGGTCAAAAGGTCAGGGTGCACAGTGGTCCCACAGATTGTCTACACTGATTCCAGATCTTAATTGTTTAAACAACAATGGGATTGAGTGAGTTTGAAGATATCGAGCGCGAGAAGGGCAGCCGAGAATTAGCAACAAACAAAGCTATCTCCACAGCCATGCAACTCAGCACATCAGCACCCTCTCTCAGCCAGAACAACATTGCCTTAATATTAAAAGTCCAGTAATAATACATAAAATTAGGAAATGCCATGCTCTCTATTCCATGGGGTAATTGCAACACCTTTTTACTGGTTCTCTGGCATCTATTTTGTGATATAAAGCCTGAAAGAAAACTAAAAAAAGAAAGATTTAGGAAGAAAAATTGGGAGACTTTAAAACAGATCCAGGAACCTAGGTAGTATAGTCATTTTAACTGTGTTTATCCTTCCTTCAAAGGACAGGGGCAAGGATTCTCATCGGCAATCATCTCATTTAAGATTAGTCAATAAAGGATTATAATTAGTCCCAAAAAAGGTCTTTAAATTTACGTGTAATCCAAATACCGAAATATCAAAATTTTTTTGGAGCCAGTGAGCTGTCCCTCCAAAAGAGTTACAGGCATCAGTTCACTCTTCTGAATGTTAACCTTATAACCAAAATGAAGTGTTAGGTGTCGAGTGTTTTACAAATTTCTGGCTTGAAAACACTTTTAAAACTTCCCTGTCAAGAGCTCCTCCACGCATGTTAAATGCAAGCCACCAGCTTGGAAAACTCCCCATTCTAACCTTTTTTGGCAGTCACAAAAACAAAGAAGCATTTCTGCACTTCTATTCAGTCAGTTATTGGGCCGTTAAATAGACGTTAAGTTAAACATTGAACACACTGTTTCAGTTTGCTTGAGAAGCTATTAAATGCACCAAATTAGTCAAATAAACATGTTTGTACAAGTGGGATAGGTGGAAACAAAGCTCCAAACTGAAATTTAAATAAATCAATGAGAAGCTGAATGCACATTGTAATTTCTGAGCCACTAATGATTATGATTTTGGTATAATGACTGGTTTGGACCAAATGAGATCAGGGCTCTTCCAGTCCGCGCCAGTTGGTGTTGACAGTCAAGAGATAAAAATCACACAGCTTGTGCTGTTTAATGTTTGTAATCATTCGCCTTCTGATTCAGTCACTGCCAGGCGTCCCAATTAAAATGATTTTAAACATGTTTGACAGGTGTGATAAGCACAAATAACACTAATTTAACAAACAGAAAAGTCTAATATTGAAAGCAAACAAAAACACTGCAAGGTGTTCTGACTGAAATTATTGTTTGATGATTTTTTTCCCTCCATCCTAAGATTTCTTTTCTTTTCAGAACAAATGGGAACAATCTTTCTGATGGAACCCTCGTTTTTTTACCACTCAGTTTGTAAACACTTGGGGGGTTGCTTTGTGAATGCGTTTACTCTTGTATTCACGGTCATTAGATTTTTTTCTTTTATGATTTTATAAACAAAAAGATGTATTACGGTTGGTGGAACTAGGTTATTACTCTACATGTGAGGGGTATAGTGAATTGTTCTATGAGTTTAAAAGTAGTAAAAGAAATATCTCAGCAGTTTATTGGTCTTTCAATCCAACCCAACGCAAAACTCAAACAACCCCATAAGTGTTTTAGAGAGCCCATCTTTTGCATTCTTTGTGATGACAAAACTGTAATGTGGCATTAGTGTTTGAAGGTTTCTCACCTAACCTCGTTTTCCCAAACAAACACAGCTAATTATACATGAAAGACTAAAAACAACCACTACCATGTTTAAGATTGAAGTTCTTCATAACTAATGGTGTCTGAGATAAGTTTTGTTCCAATTTCACATTCATGATTTTTTCTTTTTATATCTAAGACACATAATGAAGGCCCCCATTACAAGATAAAAGCTAGAGTGTGAATGGTCTTTACAGGATCTTAGCAAGGTCTTTGGAAGAGCAATTAGCATGCTCAAATGCTTCAGAAAGAGATTATGGGGGTTTATGAATGTTTTAGCAGTGTATTGAGGTCCTGGGTGGAGTGTGGAGTAGACAGCACGCATTTGCATGGCCATGCTGGCCTCATACTAAGCTAATACCTCTTCAGTATTATGCTAGCATGGCCTGATCTTCTGGTGTGTAGTTGAATTTTGACAATCTGAGATAACTGTGTCTGTTGAGAGCCTGGGGCCTCGTATGCCTGTGAATGTATGTGATGGGATCTTAGTGGGAGCTTAATACTGCTGTATAGAATGTGGTGAAACTGTCTTGAGGAGGTGGAAAGGAGGTTAGCTCTAGCATAGAAACGTCTTACACATACAGAATAGTGGCCCTCAAGGACTGGAACTGCATGATCTGATTAGCAGCATCATGATTGCATGAGTTTTCCAAAACAGCCACATTCTACTAGGTCATGGAGGGCGTAGTGAGGTCCTAATTCTATGTGAAAGGGTCTTAACACAAAGCGAGATGTTCTTGTAATGTTTAAGTAACAAAAAAGCTGCTTTTATTGTGAAGCAGTTACAAAAGATCAAATATTTAATAGTCATAGGCATTTCCAGTCTGTTGCACCTCAACTTTTGAATGAACTTCCTTTATTCTTACGTTGTTTTGTCAGTCTGGACACCTGTAAAGGAACTAGAGGCAGGATCTTTAAAAAATCTGTAAAAAATTAAACATGTATGTTAATTTTTTCAAAGCTAATGGGTGATGAAGCGTTATAAACCAAAAAGAATGAGGCCACCCATGTATCGTTCCATTTTCTTGAACAGGCTGTTTGCTGCAAAATGCGCTGCAGTTCGGTCACGAATTTCCCGCGCTGCCCTACGGATGTGGCGTCAATTGACACTGCTTGCGCGTTCACGACAGCTTCAAAACAGAAAGAAAATGTGTTCGACACTGCAGATCGGTAGGTGGCGCTATTGCACCTTAAGTTGCTTGCCAACCGCCAAACTCCTAAAGAAGAACTGTGGGAATGGATTCTACTGCAACCAGCAAACGACCAAGCGTGGCACAAAGGAAGTTTATTCAGCGGCATCTCGTGAGTCAAAGACCAAATATGGTAAAAGACAGGCAGGGACCTGAATCTATATCGGATACGTGATTGACGAATGGAGGCTGCTTCAACTATATCTGGGACTCAAAAAGGATGCTGCCATGGCTCATTTCCTAGTGAGCAGGTAAGAAACATTATAGGTTGTGTTTAGAGATGATGACAATGATCTGACCTCACCGATGACTCAGAGAGAGCTAGCGTGCAGTAGCATTAGCTGTGATAGTAGCATTAGCTGTGATCAGGGCTGCAGCGGCGGGGAGTTGCCTTTTCAGCGTGAGATATTGGAGGTGTGGCGTGAGAGCGTGTGAAGAGGGTCAGGTAATGGTATTTTTGTGTTTGTGTAACATAGCCGTCTGTGCACGCTCCCGTGCTGGGCTGCAGTTACTCGCAGAGCCGGGCGCGTCGCTCGTGAGCATCGTTTTTTTTTTCCTGCCTTTAGTTCCTTTAAAAAGCTGCAAATTACCTCATTATTTGAAATCACTTTGCTTAAACCTTTGTTTTTTTTTTAATTTGTTTTATAATAATTATTTGTCTTAAATGATCTTTTATTAGTTTAATTTTGGTATTTTAATGAAGTTTTAATTTCGATGTTTTTGTGAAACACTGATTTTTTCTGTGACTAGTGCTATACAAATAAACTTTACTAACAAAATCCAAGCACAAAACTGTTAAACCATCAACAGAAACTGAGGTTTGCTGTTTTTATTCTTCTCTTGTGTAGAAGCAGCAATGCCCTAATTCCAAATCATAACTTGTCAAGCTGTTCTTGTGTGTTCTTAATACCAAGAGATTAAATGTTATTCTCACTTGCCCCCAGATCTCTGATGTGCAGGACAACTAATTGTGTCAAAATCCACAAGAAAGTGAGTCACGCACACACACAGTATTTAATTTGACAGTTTGGATTTACGAACCAACATTTAGTGCCTCGGGCAGAAAAAATATTTGTGAAGATGAATTTTCTTTTGTTGTATTCCAGTTTCAAACTTTAGAATAAAACTTGGATTAGTTCACAATAAAAACTGTTGCTACCAAAATGCTGATAACACCATGACACCAATAAACATACTTTTCAGTAGCATCATTGTGTGACTGTTTGTTTTTGTCTTTTTTCATGTATTTGAGTTTCCTCCAAGTCTGCAAGGTGCCTCCGAAGGTCAGTTTTACAAAATCGGCTTTGCCACGCTGCACATCTAGTTAGTCATAGAGATGGAGAATAGTCATGCACAGTGCTGTTTTGGAGCCACAGGATCAATTTGTTGTTGAAGGGTGTCAAGGATCTGTTAACATAGTTGGATGGAGTTTGATAATCACCGAAGCGGGTACTGAGCACACAAGTGGGATGCCTGGGAGTCTCACTGGGGAATTTCAAAAGCACACTAAAGGCTTTTTTTTTATTATCATGAAACAAACAGTATTAATGAAAAAAAAATCTACTTTATCAGCACTGGTGGCCTGTCTACTGGGTAAAATAAAACTACCATCATTATGAATTATCTTTTCACTGCATCTTAATGAAGTGATTTTTGAATATTTATAGAATCCATTGAATAAACACAACTTTTAATATATGTGGCTGATTGTTTTTACTTCGGCACCTGGCATAACTAACATGATCACTAGTTAGTGGTGGTAATACTTGAAACTATTGTTTTTAGGGCAGGAGAATGTTTTTTTTCCATCCAACATTGATGAAAACAAATGTGATTCTGTGTTTGTGTCATTTAAAATGAACCAGAAAGTGAAAACTACAGCCAATGGTACGGAAAAAAAGATAAACGATCTTACCACCAAGGGGAGAGGGTCACAGAGGAGTTAAGTACCCACCCCGTAACAGGAGGGTTGCAGGTTTGGGCCCCATTTGTCGGCGTCGTTGTGTCCTTGGGCAAGACACTTAACCCTCCTTGCCTGCTGGTGGTAGTTGAAGGGACCGGTGGCACCAGTGCACGGCAGCCTCACCTTCATCAGTGTGCTCCAGGCCAGCTGTAGCTATATTGTAGCTCATCACCACCAGTGTGTGTGTGTGTGTGTGTGTGTGAATTGACTGGTTAGCGTGTAGCATGTATGTGATCTCAGATGCAGCACCTGTCCAACATCTATGTGTGTGCTGCGAGCTCAGGAAGCACAGGTGATCGAGGTGAATGTGCCAATAGTTTAATTCCCTGACAGTTTTTGATTAGGTTTAGTAGAACGCAAACTGCGACTAAGAAAGAAATTAGAAACTCTGCAGGCATGAAATTGTGATTTTATGATTCAGTATTTTCCACAAAGTCATATTCCTAGTTTTTAACAGGCGTCCATAAGATGAAAACACATACTAGTTAAGGCGATCTAGCTGCACTTCCACTTTTTTACCCTCATTTCAAAAAATGTATTGCACATAAGAAATTATTAACATATTAATCTAAACAAACACAGAAATGTCATGCATGTTGCAGAGTTAGGAAAAGAAAACAGTCTCTGTGGTGAGAAGAGGGGCTTTGACACATGTCAGGGAGGGATGTACAACTTGTCGCCTGCTGTTCACCTCGAGGTATCACATTGCCCCAAAACCTCCAGCCTGCACACTAACCAACATACACAAAGCAACAATATCTGCAGGTGCACACATCAGCATGCACACACAAACCATCCAGTGGTGAATTGAACTCAACAATTGGAGCCAGCATAGGGCAGGCATATTATTCATTCCCGGAGGGTGTCATGTCTCGACTGACAGGCAGACATAAATATTCCTCAACCCCTTCACCAAGGGTTAATGGCTGTCCATCAGACACAAATGGCACATATAGGGCTCCATGTGCCTGGTGTACACACACAGTAGGAGCACTTTCAATGGTAGACCAAGGTCATTAATAAAGACAAAAAATCTGGAACAGCAAAGAGTTAGAAAAAGCAAATACTCACTTGCATGAATAGTAAAGTCAACAAAACTAAAACATATATACAGACCAGTATTTTAATAACATCTCAGTAAGTCGGATTAAAGCTTTACCTGAAAAGTTGAATTTGATTCAGTGCATGTGTTGTGCACTACTCTGCCCAAAGCAAGACTTATTTTTATTAGACTGCAGAAATGCATGATACTTGGGAAATAGCATACCTAATCACCTCAGAGACTGGGTTACAACAAACCAGCAGCTGAATATGAAAGAGCCAACATTTCCCACTTTGTTCCTAATGCTGCATGGCCAATCAAAATTAATTTATTTTAATGTATGCACACAGAAGGTCAATTATCCAAATGATTCCAGTTCAGATTGCACCTGATCTTGGGAGCCAATGAGCCATAGAAAGGGCAGATGGGTGTGCTTTGCAAGGCAAATCCTCAACCCAACCCTTTTTTTTCTGTGTCACCTCTCTGCTATTATATGTCTTAATGTTTACACTGTTAGCTTACCTTTAGTAAAGAGCATCCCAGTATTAGATAAAAAACTTAACATTTAGTTTGTGCTACTAAAGCCACAGAGAAGAATACGTAGGATACGCTGAAACTATGTTTAAAGGTAAGAAACACCTTTCTAATACCTTTAATTTCTGAGGTTTATATATCAGAATGTAATAAAAAAACAACTGTTGCTTATTAGATTGCAACGTTAGGCAAATACAACCTAAATATAGAGCAACTTATGAAAAATTACAATAGTATTTACATAAAGATCCAGAGGCAATGTGTGAAAAATAAATTTACTCACGTAAAGTGCTCCCTAAAAGACCCAAGAGTGCTAACACCAGATATGACAATGTAATTATCTACTTATTAATTTACTGTGTATGACTCATCTTCACTTGTCATCTTGAATCTTCTGGCACTGATCCGTAACTGGCAACAGCCATAAAATTCACGGAACGGCAGTAAGAGAGTAACTTTGTGTTTAGAAAAATGGGCTGCAGTAACCAAGTCTGACCACAGGATGTCATTCTTACTTCATTCTTACATACAGCACCTTTAAAATGGGTGAGTATATGGTACCGCGGTCAAAGCCAGAGTCCAGAGGTGATCGTGCCTTTTCTGTTCTGGGTCCTCGGCTTTGGAACCAATTGCCACTAGAAATAAGAAAGTCCACATCGCTGCCCACTTTTAAAGCCAAGTTTAAGGTTCCCCTTAGATCTATTTCTTAGTTTTTTTACTCGTTTAAATGTTTTGATCATTGTTGTTTTATTGTTTTTTAACTCTTATCTTTGAATGTTTTATTTTATCTTTGAATGTTCTATTTTTGTATTTTATTGCAGTTGTTTTATTGTGTCTTAGTTGTTTTTAAATTATGTTCAGCACCTTGGGCCACCTTGATTGGGGGTAGGAAGGGGCTTTACAAATAAAATTGATTGACTGATTGATTGATATACTTCTTACCATAATTGTACACTTAAAAAAGCAGCATGAAAAAACAAAATGGGGTGAAATCTGTAGGAATATTATAGGAAATAAAATGTTTTTTTAGAGAACTTCTAGATTTACTTTCAAACCACAAACCCCTCTAATATTACTGAGTTGTTATGGGAGATCACAAATATGGTTTAAATGTATTATCAAAATATTTGTCATATTCTAAAATCCAAATCTAGCCACTGAATTCTTGTTTATCTCATCACAACAGACATTTTTTATCCTCATTTCTTTCAGAATAACAAAACTGGCCTTTCAATTACTGTGTGGTTTGGCTGCACAATTTAAAAAATAGAAGGCTATTGTGCAAAAATAATTACTACAATGGGCAATACAGTGTGTGTGTGTGTGTGTGTGTGTGTTTTCAGGGGGAGAGCAACAGATTGTGACCAACGTTCACTCAGATGCCCTTTCGCCTGAGGTTACATGTTTTCTTTTTCGTTTTAGCCAAAACAAACCAAGCAATGAAACAAATCATCTGCAGGTAATAACGATGATGGAATATAAGACATACATTGTAGAAGATAGTAAAAAACAAACTTAAAATCAAAATATTGACAGCTGTTGTTATTATCAGCATCACAAATGGAGGTACAGAGGCTAATGACAGACATGCCTCCACATATAGCACCGATTTGTTTTTCATTCTCCTCAGAGACCGATTCAGGTCAGTTATTGAATAGCCATGACTGTGTCTTGCATCCATTGAGGTTTGGTTAAATGAGTAATTTAGAGACGGATAGAACAAACACAATTCACTCATGGTTGTGTTTTTTCGTGGCTTCCTCTGAAATCTCTGTGGATTTCACATGGTCTGGGTAAGTGGGTGATAATTGTCAGAAACATAAACCCAGTAAAAACAGATGGGCACAATCAGGGTTTAGTTTTTCAAAAAGCCAAACATGGAAACATGAACTGATGGCACATGTTAGTGTGCACACATCCTGCCTCCTTTCTGCACTGAGAGCTGTTACATGAAAAATTCCCTTGGCCTCAAGTTCCATCAAATGGAGAAGTGGACTGCACTCACATGCAAATGAGAGGGATTTAGTAGTTGTCTAAGAGGAGAGGGGGCAGCCATTGGCTTTATGGCTGACAATTTGCCCTGTTGACTTGATGGAGCTCAGGAGTACAGAGCAGCATATCAATTAGCCATTAAGGGTTTGCTCAGGTATTAGAGGGATCAGAGAAACCAATAAAAGTCTCAGGAGCAACGGACTGACTAGATTCCTGATCGACGGAGGTCCAGACTAAGAACTCACTCCATGTCATGGAGGTTTTGGGGTCAACAAATAAGGTGGCCTTTGAACTCTTAGTACAAGCTGGTGCCATTAAACTAATGAAGATGTCAGACTTTAAAGTAATTTCGCTTTAGGGAAAACGAGCAATGCATTTAATCAGAGTGGAAACAATGCATTCCTTGCTTGGGTAACGTAAAAAAGATTCAGAATGCATCAGAACAACGCATATTCATTATTAAAAAGGCATAAAATTCAAGACCATCAACAAATTTGCATATTTGAAAAAATAATCCATACACAAACTTCTCAAGTGAATCTCTTTGTTACGTTTGTTCTGTGTTGGTTATCTAATTCCATTTTTCGGTTCTTTTCTTTACACAGAGTAATAGATATTTGTTTTTACCTTCTTGCTGACACGTTTCGGCTACTGCTGACGCCTTCGTCAGAGGCTTGCTGATGTTGGTGGCGTCACTTCCGTCTCCGTTTATCTGTGGGCAGACTACTGCCCTACTATGCCTACTACGAAGGCGACAGATAGTCAGAGGTAGAAACAATCTTGTTCTTATAGTTCCTATTTAATCATCATTACTATTTCTACATATATGCATTAAAGTTGATTAGATACGAATGTGTAAATCTGTTAATGACTAGTGTGGCGCTCAACCACTAGAATGACGAAGGGGAAATCTCTCCTAAAATCTGAAGTTATTCCCTTCTATAACGGCCGCTACTGGCTGCAGGAATCAGCTTGTGTTTTTTCTAGTTGTGATTTTTGACAAGTATGTTTTATGTAAGACATGATGAACACAAACAGTAAAGTGAAAGAGCTAAACAAGAGAAGGGTGTGTGTAAAGGGTCCACACTCGATGGGATAAAACTCCAGTTAATTCATCTCCCCCCCACTCCATAAATCGTCCCACTGCAGCTTTAAAATCCCAAGTGAGTTCCTCACTCTCACCCTCAGTGAGCGAGTGGTGCCACACTCATCTGCTGTCCCCACCTCTGCAGATAAAGTCTTTCACTTTCTTAAGAATAAACAGGAACACTCCCGTCTTACCACTCTATCAACCCACTGTCTCTTATACCAGTCAACCACGGATGACTCCCACTCGCCTGTTTTCTGTGTGTGTGAGTGTGTGTGTGTGTGTGTGTGGGGCAGAGAGCGAATGGAAGTCGTCTTCTGCAAGATGAGCTCCAGTGATTACAGGCTGAGACAGTTTTCTAATTATTCTGTCAAACATCAATCCTGTGAGCTGATGCAGGCCGTCCTGTGGCCTGATGGACAATGTAATCACTGCAAGGACCCCACCCCCCATCCACCCTCCACCTTGCTCCACTCTTCCACCCACTTTACGCATCCCTCCACCCATTCCCTCCCTTTCTCCTCATCTTCTGCACTCTCATTTTCTTCTCTGCCCTGCTCTTCTCAACATAACTCTCACTTATCCTTTTTCAGGGACTCATCTTTCTTCTCCAAACTCTAAATTAGCTATCGTGACACTTTTTCCAATTTAGACAGCTTTTAACTTGTACCAATAAGTGTTGGAGATAATCCATCCAAATTAAGATGAAGGAAACAAACACACTCACGAGTGTGTGCTCAAGAAAAGAGGGGAGCCATTTATTTAGTAATTTCTAAAACATCTACAGTTAGTCAACAAAGTGTTTAAACCAGACTTTGCAAGGAAGATCAACATTTTTTATGAATAATTTGTTGTAGAATTTTTATAATAGCTGTAATAAGAACAATGAAGTCCACAAATACCAATAATGAGAGCTTGAAATAACATCTAATAATCAAACTGAACTGTAAATCTATTACAAGAGATTCAAAAACCAGTGGTTATAAATGGGAAAAACTTATAAAAATGTGTAAGATGTTATTGTTTTGACCTGTTTTTTGGCTTCTTAGCAACATTTTTACATTTCAACCATTAACACCTGGGTGACAAGTCTTCATTAACGATGAGCTGTTGGTCAGAAGCAGAAACGTTTGGGAATCAGTGATTAAGGTCATTATATCAGCTCATCTGTCTGCTAAAAGCTTAATAGTAATGAGTTCTGAGTAAATTACAGCAAGTTGCTTCTGCTGCTGGTGGGCAAAAAATATGTTTCTCAATTTTATAATAATTGTGAAGTCTTTACATAACTATTGGCTATTATTCACATCCGTCAGTGCTTTTTAGATGAATACGCAATAAAAAGTGTCAAAAGTGCTCTTAACCTGAAATAACACAGACTTACTTTATTTTAAAGTAAAATGCTTTTTTCAGGTAGTGAAAAGTTCAGTTTTTGGAGATGTGATGCTTGTTCCAATTAGAGGCGGGTTAATTAATCGGCTGATTTTCCTTCTTTTTTTAGCAAACATTAATCAGCCATGCAATTTCATAGTCAGTCGATTACCAAGCTACAGCCTGCTCACCATTTAGTTGGTGAGAATGGTTTTCTTTATATAATTTTAATTGTACAAGTTCATCTAGATTAAAATTAAACAATCATTGTGTTTTTGCTACATAAAAAACAAACAAAAAGACATTGAAGTTTATTAAAAAAATAAATCACGACTGTATGTTGGCCATCAGCTGCCCTGGATTATAGAGATAGAAATTGGCCATAGAAAAGCCCATATAAGTGGATCTCTATGTATAAGGTCATTTATTGTTTTCAGAAGTTAGCTACAAGTGTACACTTGTACACACAAAAGGTCTATTTTTTTTTGTTTCTCATGTACAATAAGAGTTGGCTAACATCTGTGATCTCTCATAATGAATAGCGCAATAAATTATGTATTATAGTAATGCTGTATAATGTATATTGCTGTATGATGCTGAATAATTTATATTTCCCCAAAATGGAGAGATGAACTCTGTGTCCCAGTCAGTTGTGTACTTAAACTCTGTCAACATGGTGATGTTCTGGGAAAAGCTTTGAGCTGTGAAGGTTTTTGGTTGCAAGTCCTGTGGCTCTACAAACTGCAGAGCCTGTTCAGAAGACGTTATTGAATCCACTCCAAAGGTGTGACAATAAGCCAGTATTGATAATTAAAGGAATATGAAAAAAAACACATATAGTTTAATATACATAATTTGATAATCTCTTGTTTTGTCTCTGATTGCCATATATACTGTAGTCAAATCATGTCACCAATGAGAGGACAATGTATTGAAAACACATCCTAGAAATGGTTAGTGTGCCTTTAAAAACCTCCAAAATAACTTCTTAAAAACATCTAAACAACATAGCTCTATATACTAGCTATGACATTAGCTTGCTGAGTTGTCTAGTTGTTTTTCTTGTATTTGTTGACCAAATCCAGCAAATTGCAGCAATCCCATTCCCATTGGGCTATCAGTGAAACATCCTGCAGATCCTCCAGGGAACCAACTGAATCAATGTTGGTTCCATTTTAATTAAATCAAACAGTATCAAAGAGAACAGAAAGCATTACATGTTGCAAAATGGCACTGAAGTGGGGTACCATGAAAGAAACTTGAACTTCTTTAACAAAACCATCAACCAGGATCCATTAAGAATCCATTAGGGAGAAAGAACATTGGGTACACTAGTCCACATTTTGATCTACACAAATCTCTGGCAGCCCGTTTTCTTCATCAGGCATTTTGTGACATTTCAGAGTACTGATATTGTGTGCTTTAATGATTACAATAAATCAGACTAAAAGGCCTGCAAGGTTGCTGTCTTGGCAACAAAACCTCCATAAATCGAATTGCCTACCACCCATGGACGTACGAGAATGGAATGAATGAGAAAAGATATCAGGGACAAAAGAGTGAAATCTTTTAAAACTCAAGAGCAATGGGAATTTATTGTTTTCTGAATGAACGCTGCACCAGTTCTGACAGACAATGCAAAAATAAAGACCAAAGTAAAATCCTTTAAAGTGCCAAGTCTGAAACAAATCCCGACTTTAGAGGCACTTTTTATTGTGTAGACAATTTGAGATTTAGTACATTTGTATTGGCAATGAAAAACTATTTTCTCTTCCTTTACAGCACGTCTTGGTTTCCTCCAGTGCAAATCTCTTGTCCATCTGTATCTTTCTCTGGCAGAAGCTGATTGCAGCTGAGATAATAGTGTAGGAGAGTCGTGTTCTACATTGACTCGACTGCCTGGTGAACAAGGCGGACTGCTGCAGCAGCAGACAGTCGTGTCAGCTTGGATAAAAACTAGGGATTGAACTACATCATGCAATCTGATAACAACTTTTTACCCACAGGCTGACACTTAACATGAATATAGCAATAATACGATCTGAATAACAGAAATATGTAGCAGTAAACAGCTATGTCTTAAAGTACAGCGTCCTGGTGAGTCTGAATGCCATGAAAAGTGTAAATACAACTGAAAATTAAAGATTATTTAAAATTAATGTTTGCATTTAAAATGTGAGCATATTTCCCATGAATGTTTGCAAGTAAAACAGTGTTTCCAGGGATAGCAGTAGCTCAGGAGGTAGAGCGGGTTGTCCAGTAATCGGAAGGTGCTGGTGGTGGTCGGAGGGACTGGTGGCGCCAGTGCTCGGCAGCCTCGCCTCTGTCAGTGCACCCCAGGGCAGCTGTAGCTACGTTGTAGCTCATCCCCACCAGCGTGTGAATGTGTGTGTGAATGGGTGGATGACTGATTGTGTTGTGAAGCGCCTTGGGGGGTTGTAGAACCCTAAGAAGGCGCTATACAAATACAGGCCATTTACCATAGCGTGCGGGTCTTGTGTTTCCATACAGATACACTGCCATCCATTGTGACCCAAAGCATAAAACCCCAACACAGGAGCCATTTCTCTAGAGACATGACACAGGGAATGTTTGATGTCAGCCTCATTGTCTTTCCATTACACTCGATAATAAAGGAGTGTGTGGATCAGACAAGAGGCTCGTATCAAATCGGGCCTGGAAAAGCCAATTATAGTGACAATAATCTCTTGCTGTTCTGCTGCCGGCATGTCTCTCTATACAAAACTACAAATACCTGAAACAAGATGAGCTGGGAGGAGGGGAACTGAATTGAGACAGGAACAATTAAACAGATAGAGTGCGCAAAAACGCTTTCTAATTAGGCTTCACAGCTGGTAGAAAAATTTAATTTTTCCAGAGTAAGGCTTTGGGATTTTGGGAATTTTGATTTCTTCGAACTACTTATTAGAATAATTAAAGGGCTGTGTGAATTTAAAAGAGGGAGGGGGGGAGATCATACTTTTAGAATGTGTATTTTCAACTTTTTTGTGCATGCTGGAATTGTCTGTTAAGAAATAGCTGTTATTTCTATCTTATTAGAAGTTAGAAACTCATGCAGGTTTTAGTAAGTTTTCAAGGTTTTATCCTGCGGACATGAAAACAGCAACCAGGCACAGGATCCAACTGTGTCTGTTTAATCTCAATTCATTAAGGTTAAGATATTAGTCTACCAGTGCTGAGATAATTCACCATAAACAGTCCACCTCAGAATAAAATGCTATCTGATGCTCTGAAGCATGCTTCTATTCATACTCACAGCTAAAATATGGAATTTGGCCCTTTTTTTGGGGGGGACTTTTTTCCCCTTTTGTCTCTCAGTGTAGGCGAGTAAGTGTCCATGAGTTTATTTGGTTTTACTGTCAGAATTAAACGTGGCAAGCTAAATTAAATGTATGCATTTCGTATTGCCTCCACACATAATTAAGTTCCTGCTATGTTCTCCATGACCTGCTAGAACATAGCAGGATTACAGAGCTTGCTTTTCCCAAAGGCAATGTAGGCAAATGCTAAGGGTGCTGATGAGGAGGTACACTATACATATGGTGGAAGAAAGAGACAAAAAAATATATAATTCACTATTCTTACACCAACACTAATTACTGTTATTTCCCAATATAGAAAAATAAGACCACATTAATTCAACTGCAGTAAAGCATAACAAATAAAAATAATGGTACTTTCCTAAGTCCTCCAAGACTAATTTAGACCTGCTCTCTGGGCAGGGACAGGACGGTCGATTGACGTGACTCCAGAAAACAACGACCCAAACTCTCTGGAGCTCGGGCAAAGAAAAAAAAACATAAATAAACAAAACAAGAGGATCAGAAATGCAAGACGCAGCAAAAAAACTAAAGTGAGGCCTTCGTTGTTTCAATAAATTACTTATAAAGCTGAGTTAATTTGCTAAGGAGATTTTAAACATACATACCATAGTGTCCCGGGTGGTGAAAACATAAAATACTGCATTATATATAATGAATGTACATTTGAGTGAAGATATACAAGAGAAAATTCTTGCCTAGGACATTAATTGGTTCAGGTCTGGACTGCTGCATTGAGATAAATTTGGAAAATCACCTTCAGTGTGAGGGCAATCATGATGCAGCTACTCTTAGTAGTCACTAAATTTTTCCTGTGTTTTTCCGTGTCCATGTGCTCTACTGAAGTCTCGTCATGCTCTACATGTCAGCAGCAAATACCCACAAGAACACAACTAATATTCCCATGTTTTTTCCATATCTCAAGTCCTATCCTGTCGCTAGTTTGTCAGACTTTGTCAGGATGTGGTTACTTATTAGAAAACTGAGTTACGATAATTTGAGGTTGATGGCATAATAAAGTCATAGCGTAACCATAAGGTCAGTGCACCCAGTCCTCATTGAAACTCTTGATGCCAAAACAACGCTGTTTGCAGGTTCCACATCATGGATATGATCCCCACATCTTTCACCTATGACCACAATATGTCAACCTATCACTGTCTGTCACGTGTAATAGGAAGACCACTGTGTTCAGACTGGAAGACCTCGCCAAGACCCTGCAAACATCATCCACCTTCTGGCTGATGTTAAACATCATTGGGCTTAAATGACAGCAACTTTTATTAATCTAGCAACTCACCTGGAGATGATACTCTTCCCTCAAAAATCAATGAACACCTGATATATAATTAATGAAAAAAAAGGTAAAGGCGGATTATTGTCTGCAGGATCAAAACAAGATGCATCCAACATGAAGCTTGTTGCATCTTTATGACCAGAGAGTAGATGCATCGTTGTAATGATCTTCAACTGTTCAAAGTTTATTTATTTTTAATTTATGTTAAGCATTTGTTATGGGTTCTTTTTTAAGGGTTTTTAAGGAAAGTTATATCTCAGTTTGCTGCAATTGACTAGCCTAGAATTCTAGAGAGAAACTAGCCAAAGCGAAAGTATTTTGCTCTGCATGTTGGTCTAGCCACACCCCATAGGAGCATCAGTAGGTCTACCATTGGCCTGAGTAGTATTGTGTTATGCCAATCACAGCTGTCTATCGGTTTGGTGGGCGGGATGATGCGACGGAGCGGAACAACAAAGATGGCGGTGGCTCGTTTGAAACAGCTTTGGCATCAACTTTGGACTATTTAGACGTGACTTTCTTTGAGTTAAGAGTAGATAGGAGTACTTAAGTCCTAAATTTAGAAAATGGATGTATTTCTGTCTTCTTCGATGTATGGCGGACTGCCCTATTGACTGACATGCATAGTGGTGAGTATGTCACGTTGTTTGTTGTCCAATAGCATGCAGATATGATTTGAAAGACAATCGTAGATTGCTACTACTGAGCTCTGTCTATAGGTCATAGCCAGAGTATGTAGTCACATATATCTGATGGCTTGCCAGGCTAGCAATTGACATCATCAAAATAGAAAATATGGTAGTCCAAAGCATTAAACCAAACAGCATCCTATTTTAGGAGTTCTGTCAAGTATAGAATAGAATAGACTTTTTTGGTCCCTCAGTGGGGAAATTCACTTGTCACAGCAGCACCATCACTCAAAAGGTAATTAGAAGAAGATAAAAAAACAAGGATACATCTATATACGCATAGGCAGTTACAATAGAAAAAGAAAAAGAACCTGGGAAGCGGGACACAAGTGCAACAGCTAAAACAGTTCATTTGAAGGACCACAGCAGACTAAAAAGTTAGCAAACTTTGCTATTGCTGCAAAGTAGCAAGCAGATGCAGATGGCCTGTTAGATCCACATTTCTCTAATGGCATCAACTTTCTGTCTTCAAAAAGGGCAGCTGGAGAAACTATTTAAAAATAACTTTCCCTCAAGACTTTAATAGAATTTAAAATACATTCAAATAACAAATTTGGTCTTTTTGGAGGTTTAAAAGTCCCTAGTGCTCTCTTTTTGCTGTCTCCTCATATCTAGGACACTGCTTTGTTGGCCAGTCAAAAGCTTAGCATAGTTCTTCAGTAGCAGATTCACTGAATATAGCTTTAACAGTAAATTCATTTTGAAATGGTAATATCAACGGCTTGTAAATTTTCCACAGCAACCATTAAAAGTGGAAACAGTTACATCCCTAAATGTGAGTGACAATCATTATAACAAGCTGTGTGTCGTTTCATACCAGAAGACATAAAAAATGAAATAAAATGAGATAAACCATTGTCTAGGCAGTTCTCACGACCCATTAAATATTATGCAAAGAGAGCAGCAAATCAGCTGTGTTTACACTTCACACATGTTTCTAACATAGTCAAGGATCAATCAGTCACCATAATGCCTCATTAAAATGTCATATACAAACTAGTGGTCCTGATGAACTGCTTTCTCCTCCTCTCACTGTTCTAGTATTTCAGATTCCTTCCATCCTCCACCCTTTCCCACGTTTTCATCCCTTCATCTACCAACTTTCCATTTTCAACAACTTGAGAAATCACATTCACAAGTAGCCCTATGTAGGGCTGAGAGTCTTAGCAACAGAAGTGTCTCTGTTAGATACTCCCCCTCGAGCTTATGTGTGCCATGTGTACTTATATGAGGCTACTCCAACACTCCCCTGATGAGATCATTTGTGCTCCTCGATCCGTGTGCCGACACCACAAACTCAACCCCTCCTTTTCTGTGCTCATAGGCTGTTAATGTGGGTGATAGGCTTCTAAAGTTGCTTGTTAATGATTCAAATGCAGGTTAATTGCTTTTTAATGTTGTTGTAAATTAATTAGCACAGTAAAAAATAATAGCTGTTAAGCTTAGCAGTGTGCCAAAGCTTTCCCTCTTTGGCTGAATGTGGTCAAAGTGCATCTCACATCATTAGCTGCAGTGTTAAACACTAAGAACATTCATGGGGACGTAGAACGGTGGCAATAAACCAGCATCATTATCAGTCTGAGAGACTGAAATAAGCTAACGTAAAACCCTGTGCAGTAACACGTTTACGTACACTTCTCCGTCTATTTTCTTTATCGTAGTTTGAGGAGGTGGAATCATCAAAAAGCAGATCGTGAGGATTAAAAAATATATTCTAGGTTATATCCTTCTTACAAGTAGCTGATTACACAAAGTTGCTCGGTCACGTGCAGATACCCTTTTGTAACACCCAAAGGCCCTGTAGGAGCACTCCCCCTACCCCCATGGTGTGAACCAGGTGCTGCGATGACAAAATGCTCCTGGCAGCAATAAGAGAACAGAGAGAGCTGTGCTCAATTAGCCTGAGCTCCAATCCCAGATCCTCTATTGATTTCCCACGGATGAGGAATGGCAGACAGGAGAAAGCTCAATCAGACACAACCATGGGACTCTGTCTGTGTGTATGTGTGTGTGTGTGTGAACGTGTGTGAGAATCAACAGGGGACACGTTGGTGCCAAGACACGGTGCAGAGGTGGGGTGAATACATTAGGAATCTATGCTCTTTATGCAAACATGATGGTTAAGTAATAGTGCTATGTCCTAAAGGTGTTGTGGAAAATGACGTGAGCCTTTAATAGCATGGGTGCGTTGTCCTGACACAGCTCAAACAGAGAAGACGACGGGCAAGGCTTTAGCTCCCTCAAGGGCAAATCAACCTGACAGGTCATCAGCTCTCTAGTACATCTCTGGCTATTTCTCCTTCATCCTCAGCCGTGTCTGTGGACAACAACATTGTTTGTCCTTCGCTTACGGGTTAAACCTTCCATCTTAGGTGGAAAATGGACATTAATGTCCAAATTCATGACCGTTAATCATGATAAGTGGGTGAGAGTAGCTGTCTTCATGTCGATCTTTAATTTGCATTTTTAACAACCATATCTGGGAAGGCTGATGGATGTTCTGACATGGTGAACATTTAACTGAGCAAAATGGCCAATACTCAAAGACATGAATGTCTAATTAAGTAACTACTCGAAATCTGTTGGTATATTTCAATGGTAACAGTGTTGGTTTGCTCTTCACTGCACTGGTTTAAAGGCACCTTTGGGCTATTCTAAAGTGTGCTTCCATGGAAAGGTTATGAATATTTCTTAACTTTCCCATTGATAGCCCACTGATATGCCTCTGATGGGATCCTGAAGGACCAATGAACCAAAAGCAAGTAAGTTCAAATTCAATGAGTCATGTCTTTTAACATGTATGGTAAAGAGGTAGTAAATAAAATAAGAAAATAAAATCTTATAACAATAGCCCCACTCTGATACAAGTGGCAACTGAAAAGCATTATGGAAGGCAGGACTGCCTTGCCTTAAACAAGATGCCCAAAAAGTTAAAGATCAAGCACACCTCTCGAGGGAATGGCACTTGCTGACACCTGTAGCCTCTGTGGCAGGACAAAAGTCAGCATCTGTTAAGGTTGACTTAAGTGCCAAAACAAATAGCCATAAACTTTGACCCAATCTCTAATTTCCCCAGGTCCAAGAGAAGCTGTGCATTCACAGGAAACACATTACCAAATACAAAACAGATGTCCTAATGCTCAATGGTTAAACAACACATGTACACAATACCATGTGAGTACTTCTAATGTTCAGGGTTATGGTGCATCACACAGGAAAATTTATAACAAAACAAACAGTTATACCCAAGTGAAATGCCAGCTATTCGGAAAATTGTAGTTTTTCTGAAAATAAGTCTATATAACTACTACTAGATGTGCCTTTGAGTTTACATTGCACAAGTTCAACCATGTTGCAGTAACCTGTGTATGTGTGTTTCACTAAGATAACACAAATGAGATTTGAACCTTTGACCTGTAATTTGGAAAGAAAGAGCCTTGAAAACTGCAGATGTAAACATATTACTGTATGTGGAAAAGTCGAATAATACATGATGACTGGCCAACGGCGTTTCATCAGGCTCATGGTGAATACATTTGAAGGACTAACATAGGGGTCAGTGTACTCTGGGATTAGCTTAAATATAAGCCTCCCACATTGCTAAGGTTGTTTTAAAAATGTACCAACGCAGACAATAATGCATACAATCCCTACCTCGTATCTGTCACTATACGGTTTTACTGCACTGTAAGCAAATCTGCAGGAAAAACCATTATATAAGGTAGAGCCTCGCTCCAATAATGACAAACCAATACAGTGACCAACATAGCACATAATTGAAAGGGGGGAAAAAAGAGAAATACATCAACCAGAACCACTGCTCCCTCAGAGCACACAAACTGTCTGCTTGTCAAAAGCAATGTTCTCTTTTCTTGTAGTTTGTCCTCAATATTGCAGCCCCAGTGTGTTGGCTGGACTAAGTATGTGTCCCTCTATGGCTGGTCCCCTTAGTACTTGTGTAATACTCTGCACACCGGGAATGAACCCCATTATCGGTGTAGTTTGCTTCCTTCTTTCTCTCCTTCTCTCTTTGCCTTGCGTTGTTCATATTTATTACACTGGAGACCAGGATCTCCCATAGGCCTTCAGCTCCCGACGCAGAGGTGATTTCATTCACTCCGAAATAACACAGCGAGGGACTTTTACATCACATGTGACTCTTGTGATTAAAAGTTGTTAGCATCCCAGGGGGGCTTTGTGTATTTACAAACGTGTGTGTGGTGTTAATGCGACAATATGAGCATGTACGTGCACCTATTTGCATCTCCTCAGGGTGAAACAAAGAGCTGTATGATTTCCAAAACATTCATGTACTTTGAAACCCAAAGGAAACAGCCCTGTAAGGCACTGATCCGGTGCTCCTTTACTGAGTACAGGACGATGTACTTTCCATAACAAATTTCCCCAGCTCACCTGGCTTGGACTGAAGCCTTTGCCTTTCTGGGACACTATTCATGTTGAAGAACATTAGACACGGGATCCGGCATCTCCTCGCTGGGGGATGAGAACGGCAGCGCCTGAGCTTCTGCAGGATTTAACTAGCAGGCAAGAAACTAAGGGGAGCTTCTCACATTGACTTTAACAGGATTTAGTAAGATGAAAGGCTACTAGGAAGAAAGGAGAGCCACAGAGAGAGGAGGTCAGGAGACAGATCAGAAAAAAATCAGAAGGGGAAGAAAAACAGTGGTATGACTAGGTCCTTCTGAATCTGTCTATAAAATATCTAAATGTATAATCAAATAACTAATACCTCAAATTATTAAAAAAATAATACTAGTAAAAGTGGTATATTCCCCATAGAGAGGAAGATGGGCTCAGGAGTGTCACTGCAAGGAGGAGAGTGGTTAAAGAGGGACCACAGGTAAGTTAAAGCAGGTTCACTGAGCTGGAAAGAAATGAAACAGTGTGTCGTTTTCTTTGAGGGCAATGGGGGATGGAGCACAGTGGGATGCTACACAAACAAAAAGAGAGGATGTAAAAATACAGAAGGGCTTCTAAAGGAAAAACTAGAAACTACACACACACACACACACACACACACACACACACACACACACACACACACACATACACACACTGAGCTGCAACTTGAGACCTCACATGAATGCCAGTGGGAAAAAGAAATCATTTCACTGTGAGATTGGGCAGAAATTCAAACAAATACATGTGAACGCACCTCTGTGATTGCCTGAAAGGTGGGTCACTTGGCTAATCTAATGCTAATGTCTGTGTTTATTTCACCCCAGAAAAGAGCCACATACGTTTGTATGCAAACAATATTTTGCACACTGTAGCAGCATGAAAAAATACTATAGTATGCAGAGAGTATGCATGCAGTAACAGATTTAGATTAGTACAGACTGTATGTATGTGTATTTCTCGATTTAAGTAGTCTCAAAAGGCTGGGTTTATAACTAATGCATTGAATTATTAGCTCAACGTTAGCTTCTAGCCTTCTTTACCCAATATTAGAGTAAAACAAAAAGATGCCGTGGCTTCTTAGGGGTACAAGAATAACTTCTGGGTCACTGCTGTTTACTGGCTTTGGTTTTTTAAAAAGAAACTGCTGCTTTTTGCCGACCGGTGTCAAATTACAAATGCGAGCTCACAGATTGTAAACAAAGACTACATCCCTCTTTAGCCTTTTTGAAAGGAGAAAAACTGACAACCCACAAGCCATCTGAGAAGCAGATCTATTTTAATATAACCTTCCTTCCAACATGATTGAGACATTAGACTGTTTTGTGATTATTTCAATGTAAAATTCTTACATATTGTGCCTTTAACAATAGCGGCCATAAAGGCTAGCTGAGAGTTTTATTACAAGCAAAGCAGTAGTTGATAACTGATGATGATTCTTTTAATTTACACACTGGCAAACCTTTTATCTTTCAACAGTTTTAATCATTTTATCCCTAAAACTACTTGAAATCATGTAAGAAGGATAACATTTTTTATGTTATTGAACAGAAACAGTTGATGGTGAACAAAAATAATGAACCCTATTGCAGACTATTTTAGTGAATATCTAATACACAGTTGTGTTACGACAAGAAAATGACTGTGTATTTTAATTTTGCATTTGACATTTTTTTTTACATTTCAGCCAAAGAAATTCACAAAACCATTTACTTCTGACAGTTGTTTGATTTGGAGGCAAGCGGAGTGTTTTAGAGAAATACCAGCACATATTTAAACCCATAAAAAACACAAGAAACAGCCTTAAGCGTCGAGAACAAAATAAATGTCAAGTTGGACAAAACATCCATCTGCCACTTCCTCGACGGCACAGGCACAAGGCAATAACAAGCTTATTTGGTTGTTGGTATAGCTGCCTACTCCTGCTTTGTGCCTACAGGTGATCTGAACAAAACCTCAATAAATTCTGCCATTCTGTCAACAAACTGTTTTATATGGGGATATGAAGAAAGTGCAGCTATTTATTTCAACATGAAAAATAAATCTGGCTTCGCTCAAAAAGCTAGAGGGTCTTAATTCACACAGAGCTCAGTGGGCTAGTAGGCACAGCTGAGCTCCATAAAACTTCACACTTTTGAAGAACAAAAATACTTTTGCCTCTTTTCAGTTTCATTTCTATATATTTACTTTTACACATCCAGTGTGTTCATTGCATTAGTTTTATTTTCCTTTAGAAAAGGAAATTATAAAGTAATGAATGCTTTTTAGGAACACGAGCAAAGAAAAAAAGAGGCTTTGTCGTCTCCGTCTCTTTTATTCAGTTCCAGCTGTACACTCATATCACTTCCACTCCTCTTAGCACAATGAGCTCAAGACATCAAAGTACAATCTGAGAATTAGAGAGACGGAAAAACAGCGAGGGAGACATAAACAGAAGGACCGTACGAAGGCAGACACCAGAGTACCTGGTTTTACTGTAAATCCCCTCGATAACAGTGGGGTATTTGAAGCCCGCTTCTCAGTTAAAACGACTTGTAGAATTTCAAATGATTTTCCACGTTCAAAAATACAAAACCCTAAGACCAGTCCCATCAGCTGCAACTTATTTTTTGCTTTTTGAATAAACATTTTCACTGTGACTTTGATTATTTTCCCTCATAAGTAACAGAAATTTTAAAGCTGTGTACAACTGTGGCTTCATCTTTCCGAGGTCTGATTTAAACATGAATTCATATTTTTAGAACCGGGAGTGTTAATTTCTGAATCAAAAAAATAAATAAATGCAAATGAGCAGCTTGCTGAAATTATAAAATGATTAAGATTCCCTCCACAGATCAGAGCAGGTTTCTCTGCCACCCCTAGTTGAAATGCTAATGGGCCTTCCAGCCCTCTTTAATGTCAATCCTATTCCACTTTTTTTGCGTTAGGGAGGAGCTTCTGGCTGATATTTCCATACACAACAGCAGGAGGGACAGGCAGCAGGCTTACTCCCCCATCTGGATTTGGGGAGACGGTCCAGGACGAGATGAGAATGAGGAACGGGAGGGCTGGTCCTCTCCTCCATGGAGTTTCTTTCTTTCTGTCTGACTTTGTCTCTGCAAATACCCATCCTATTTTAAAAATGTATTATAATAGCCCTGATGGTTCCATTTAGGGAATGAGATGAGCTCTTCTCCCTCCTGTTGATTGCATTTCATTTTTTTAACTGCCAGATTCATTTTCCTTCACAATTTTCTGGTTTTAATTTAAATGACAAAACGAATCAAAGAGTGGATGTTTGACTTCAATGGTAGAAGATATCCTGCTGTCGTGTTAAAGTTAGCAGATTTTATGATTTTATCTACAAAGGTGAGCAACACAAGCCTGGTTAAAATGGTAATTTAAGGTTTCCCCGGTGGAATTTATTTGACAGCTTAAAGTTTCACCTTTAGAGGAAAGTGAGTTAATAAAAAGTTTAAAATTGACAGAGCTTCTATTTTAAGAGTGAACTGATAATCACTTATAAGGGTGCATCTTTTATTTAACTGTCTCCATTTCGTACTAGTGGATTGCTAAATGCACCCATTTACTAACAATATAAATATTATATATTGTTTTTAACATTGTGTGTTTGATAGGGGTGTGCCATCTTAGGTACCTCCCGATTCAATTCGATTTCGATTCAGCGTCCTACGATTCGATTATTAAATGATTATCATGATTACCACTATTTCTGATGCATTTTTTTAACCATTTAAGTTTATTTTCACAATAGCTTTTTCATACTTTCAAATTAATTCCGCACACATTAATTCAAGTTACCAAATACCTTTTACTCCACTATCTTATTTATGCAAGACTGAGCACATACCCTACATACTTTTGAATGAAATCTATAAGAAAAAACGTGAATAACGAAAATGAAAGTAAACTGTACACTGTAAAAGTCAGTTTCGACTTTGGAAACAGAATCAGCTTAGACAGCAAACTGGGGGCGATTCAGAGACACGATAGCTTCTGGATGAAGCTTAGATCACCAGACAGTTCACGGGGACTGTAAAGGACAAACACCTTTTGGAGCGGCTTGTGAAAAAACTTAAGGAGCGTTGCTTCAATCGGCACAAAAACAAGTTACGTTCAAACTAAAGAGAAGTCCATGACAGACCAGAGATGGCCCCCACACCCACTTAATACCTCCATCACATAGTTTTCAGTGAAAAACACATGATCACGCCACATTACTTCCACAGTATGATCACTTATAAATGACCAAAGGCTCCCTGATGCCGCCTCCAATTTGTAGCACAGTAGCACCGTAGTTTTATTAAAAAAAAAAAAGTCAGAGTTGCGGGCAAGTTTTATTAATCCTTTCTCGATTGTTGGCTGGTTAGGAGGAACAACCACCAGCTTCTTCTCTTTATCTAACCCAGGGTGGAAACATGTAAGGTCCTGTCGCATGTTGGCAGTGTTGCTGTTGTACTTTATTTTCATTTTACAGAACTTTCCTTTAATCCTGATGAGTAAATCCCACGCTCAGTGGCTGAAGCTGAGAAACAAGCTTCCGCCATTGCGGTTTTTTGGTCTGTCCCTTAAAGCGTTCGGGCAGCATGCCTAAGTTTTATGCCGCCCCCACATGATGCAGCTATTTTTTGACATTTATATATAATCGTTTATGAATGTTTACAAATCAATTTTGAATCGGCACACCCCTAATGTTTGGATATAGTCATTACAACATCTTATGGTGATGGTATTCTTTTAAGTGAAGACATCATTCATTGAGTTTTTTCAGAACAATTTTCAAAGGGGATGTCGTGATTGAGTAACTAGTCACACTTGGCTCCAGATCTCTATTGTTGACCTACTTTCTTTGTCTGTAATACAGCACCAACTCTTTGTCTTGCCCAAGGACACAACAACAGTGACAGACTTCTGATTACTTGTAAATATACTATACAAATGTAAATTGCATGAAAAAGAGCCTACACGTGCAGTAACAGTCGTGGGAATTTGCTTCCTGTATAATCCACAAAAAAACAAACCAAGAACTTGCAGCTGTTATCTGATGACTTAGTCCTCTGGGGACGGTGGACAACAGGAGGAGACTTGAAGTGTTGTCAGCAGATATGTGGATTACGAATAATGGGATTTCATGCTACTGCAGAATACTACTATTACTACCACTAACTTCAAGATTATATTTTATCATTTGTCCATTTCAACGAGCTACTAAAAACTGAAACCAGGAGGAATCAGACACCAAAACTGTGTCTACTTTAGACCACTGACTGTATTTTCTTATGAAGACAAACGTGGAGATAAAAAAGAAACCAACTTCTGAAAAAATCCCAAAAGTTGCTCCACCACCAGTCAACGTGTCAACATTAAAACTCATAAATATTTGAGCAAAATGCACGTCTGCTGCTCATGACTCACATGTGCAGAGGGAGAATGGGGACAACAAATATAATCCAACATATAGATACCCTGATCAGAAAGGTAAGTTCTCATTTTGCACCTAACATACTGGTATTGGTACAAAGCCAACATATCACATGCTTTTATCTCTCAAACAGACCTGTGTAGTTCTGTGACTGCCTTTTTTTAACGCTATCGAGTTACACATTACATTAGGTTTCTCTGAGGGTGTGTTTTGACATGCTCACATAAGGTGAAAACAATATCAGACAAGTTAATACAGTTCGTAATTAGTGTGAAACACAATCTTCAGATCACTTACTGCCAAGTCAAAAAAGACATTTGTTATAGTGATGAATATATTTTTAAAAACCTGGACTGAGAACTACATTTTTATTTAGTTTTTCTCTGTTTTCCCACATAATAAAGGCCTGCCAGAGATGCTAACACAAAGGCAACCAGAGACCAGTGCAGGGATATGGGAGTGACAGCAGTGAGGGAATTAGAAATGTGATGACTGTCAACACACGATCAGCCCAGCAGTATAGTTACAAGGCTCCCGTTGTTTAGTCTGGACTTATTAGATTTCTGAACATAGAGTAGAATCATTTGTAAAACGCCCCCAGCTGTCACTCACACAGAGATAAGACTCTCAGATGCAGGCTTTTGATTGACTATGTTGTGTGTTAATATGCACATGACGATCCTTATCAAAATAAGTCTAGAAGACACAAATTCATCGCATGGCAACGATTGATCTCGTCTCAGAAATGAAGGTTTATATTAACACAGTAGCCAAATGCCAAGGACCCTCTCTCTAATGAGTGCTTCTGTCTCAGAAGCAAGGAGGGAACCACAAAGAGAAAGTCTTGTGAATTATAAAAAACCTCACTAATAAATGCTAACAAGCAATGAACGCAATGTACATTTCTTGGGGAATGCTTAAACATGAGTTTGGTTGATGCTTTGTTTTTATGGTCAAACTGTAGAAAAAAAGAAGCCAACAGGTTTTTCAGAAGTTCGCACCTACCTTTGGGTCAGCGGTCAGCAGCTTAAAAGCCTCATACACCTGCCTCTCTTTGACTCCACCCCCAAGGTCCAGGAAGTTAGCCGGCTTTCCCCCATGCAGGTCTATGATGTCACATGTTGCCATGGCCAAACCAGCTCCGTTCACTGTTTGGAAAGCAAACATCAAAAAAGACCGTAATTTTTTTTTCTCAGTGCAATTCTTTAATAAATGTGACCAACTGAATGAATGAAGGACACATTTTCCATGAGGAAGATGGTTAAGAGCAATCACAGAAAAAGCTGAGATAAATATGTGATCACAGCAAATATTTGTTAATTAAAACAACATTACTGGATTTAAATAGTTAAAGAAAAAGTAATTTAAATCTACTGCAAGTTGTCTAATAAGGAAAACAGTTAAAGAAATTAAATAAAATGATACTGAATCCATCAATAATCCTCAGAGAGAAGGTTTGATTAAATAAGGCTGTGCTGTGCTTTTGTGGACTATATCATTTAGCCTACTGCCAGAACCACTACCCTGCTGGGTCGTACGTCTTACCTCATTTGGTTTAGCCAAGCTGAACTTGTGTCCTGGCAAGCTCCCCGACTGAGGTCTCAATAAAAGGGAAATTTGCTTTAACAGCTGTCACTTTGGTGGCTTACAGAGCTCTCACAGAAGCTGCGGGGTCTTAAAAGCTGTTGTTACTCTAAGAGTGTGGGAGCGGTGGATGCAGAATCAGCTGCGAGCGTGTGCACGGAGGGGGAGTAGTGCTAACAGACATCTAATGTGTTTATGAGGCTATGGGGTAAGGAGCGAGAGCACCTGTTAGTGCTGCTGTACACTGTAAAAGCTTTGATTTATGACAGGAGAGGAGCCCTTTAATGAGAATGCTAACAATCTGGCTCACTAGAGACTTTCTGGGTGGATTATAGCTAATTAGAATGCATTGGTTATGGCAGCGTTCGTTCTGGAGTCTTCAGAAAGCTGCTTGTAACGTTGACTGGAGGAAAACCAAGGCAGCCTTTAGTTTGTCTAAGTTTTAACTGTGTCAGAGCTTTTACTTATGCGATTAAAGAGGGGCATTAAAGCCCTACGCCAGAAGGTGAATGCTTAAGGTGGAGGATGCATTTATTTGTTGGTGTACGTGCGTTCAAGTGAGAGAATTTTGTTAAAGGGCTTTGCAGTCTTACCGAAGCAGGCAATGTTTCCGTCCATTCCAATATATTTGAGGTCCCACTTGGCTGCCTCCATCTCTGTGGGGTCGCTCTCAGACATGTCATCCAGGGCAAACACAGACTTCTGACGGAACTCGGCGTTATCGTCAAAGTTGATCTTCGCATCAAAGCAAACCACTAGGAAAAATACACGAGTAGATGGTTGAAGAGTCAATTACATAATGTACACAAACAAAAGAGAACACAGAGCTGGAAATCAGGACAATGAGCATTAAGATATGAAAAGATAGCTCATTTATCATCTTTATCGCCTCACAAAAAAGGACTAAAAACCAAGATTTAATTTGCAAATTTGCTTAATTTAAAGGCTGGCTCAGTACATTTTGTGTTTTTAATACTAATAGGTTATTAGAATGATTATTTTTTAACTTAAAACCTGTTTTAAAATACAAACTAACTTTTAAAAAAAGAACAAATATGTCTTAGTTAAATAATGCCCTTAAATCAAAATAAAAATATATCACTAAATACCAGCATATGTATATGGTTTAGTCCAGGAATGGATAGACAAATGGAGAGGTAGATAGATCTGGCAATCATCAGCATAAAAGTGAAACTTCACATTATGCCAATGAAGGAGAGCCCCCAGTGGCAGCAAATAGACAGAAAACAATGGGGGCTGAGGACAGAGCCCTGTGGGACCCTCCACTGGAGTTTCTCACAGGCCAAGGGAGTCTTCCCCGTCCAGAAACAGCAACCCCTGCCATCAAGGTAGGACTGCAGCCATTGGAGGATGTCAACATTGCACACATCACTAGCTAAAAAAAATGTCATTCAAAACCATTAAAAGGGGAGGTTCACTGCTGTGTTCTGCCTTAAACGCAGACTGGATCATCTCCATTAAATCGTGTGTGGTCTACAGCTGCGAGTACACAACCTGCTCTAGCAACTTTGAGAGTAAAAGGGAGCTTTGCGATAGGTCTGTATTTAGCTAGAATTGATTAATCCAGCTAGGGTTTTATCAAAGTTGGTTGCAAAACAGCAACACAACAGCTTTCTTCAAAGAGTTTGGAACCACACTGGAACTAGCAGGTTTTGAGGTGTGGATTGAAGGTTGCGTGAGGCCGTTTGTGGAGATAAAAGCTGTGATAGGTAGTCAGGGGCCTGGCCGTTCAGAGTAACACAGATAATTGTGTGGGTGGCACCCCAAAATGTGCCAAAATCTCCTCCTAGTTGGTGTTCACTTGTTTTGAGTTTCAAGTACTGCCAGGTGTGTTCCAGTCACAAGTGCATGACTAACATCTGATTGACAGCTCTTGGACAGCTGGACATGCTGCATGTGCTGGAGTGACCAACACCACCACATTAACTGGCTATCAACAACTCCTAGTTAAGGAATGGGATGACATCCCACTGCAAAATGTGACCAGCATGAGGCGGAGGAGGAGCCAAGCTTTTGTGGCTGGGGTCCCTTGCGTTACAGCTGGGTTTCACAATATACAGGATCTGTACAAGTTAAACTAGATAGTAAAGGTAAATGACAGGCTTTCAATTTCGTCATGTCTCACTTCTAAGATTGAATGCTGCTTCACTAGTGAGCCAGTATCAAAGCAGATTAGAGTGGACCAACTCAAAGGTAGGGGGATTTAAGAGAAATCTGCAAATAAATAAGTAAAAACAAGATCTAGTCTAATTTCAATAATAGGGAAGCCATTGCCCCACGTGTTCTATTCAATCATACCAATGTCTTTATGGCTGATAAACGCCACAAGACAAATACAAAGTGAAAACGATAAAAATAAGACATTTGGGAAAATGCTTTGTGAGTGACATGAAGACTAACATATGCAAATAAAAGAAATACACAGACAACATGCAGCAGACAGCCTCTCCTGAGACAGAAACAGATATACTGTCTACTTCAGGTAAAGTAGGTTCCCCCACAACGCGGCACCTTTTGTTTTGAAACATCTATTATTGCTGTCTATCTACAAAATGAATTCAGCTATTACTAAACAAGACAAAAAAAGGAAAAAATGGAGAAAAAAGCACAAATTTCCTCCCTTTGAGGAAATCTACTTTTTGATACATGTTTGTTGAATGCCTGCTGGAAAATAGCTGCGTTCCCAGGCGACTTGTGAACAAATTGAGCCATACACTGAGTTGAGATTCATGTGAAGTCTGCTCGCAAAGCCTGCTTAAATCACAACACCCCTGCAAAGTTTAAAAAAAAAAAAAAGAAAGCATACTTCACACAATAAATCCAGCTTTTGTGAAGAAATCATGTCCTTCATAAATATTCATAAGAAATCATTAAATAGCAAACACATCCTGTCAATGTTTGATACGGCATTCTTTGAACAGGATTCAGTTTTTGAGGAGACTAAATTACATTAAAGAAGCGAGGAGTCTTGAGCATGTAATACACCTCAGCAGGACACATCACGGTCAATATCTGTTCAGCGTCAAAGAAAAGACAATAATTCTACTCCCTTTTTTACTTATTGCTTTGAAATGAAGCAATAAAACAAAGTTCAGCACAAGTTCAGCTAAAGCAACACAGCAGCAGCAGGAGTAATCCTTAGTCATGATGGATGATGTCTTTATCATATGAATGATGAGCACCACAATGTTCATTTGTTAACCAGTCATGTTGTGTAGAATTAATGCGTAAAGCAAAAACAGAGATTAAAATTTAAGAAGATTTTTTTTCTGTTCTTTTTTTTACTTCAGGAACTGAATCTGCTTTTGATCAACATGGACACTAATGAATGTCTTTTCTCTAGCTAAAAAGTGGAACTTTGAGAGAAAGTTAATTAGCTGACATTAATTGTTTTTCATTATACTTAAACAAATAAAATCCCAAATAAAAGTATGAAAAGAAGGCAGTTTAGGACCAAATACACCAAATTTTTATAACGTTTTGGGTAATTTTGTATGACGGGTCAAAAGAGAAGCACTGTGCTTAGGATAGATAAACCTTTCAGAGCAACAATATGCCCAAATATGATTAAAATATTACCATTTGCAATATGGAGACGTCATTTGTTCTCAAATATGGTATTTTATTGAGACATTTTATCAAGATGGAATTAAGATGCTTGGATTAATGAAATCCTGTCTCCATGCATGTGAATTCCACCCATTTCATGACGTAACCCTAGATTCCCAGCAAAGCACCATGGAGAATGAAGAAAAAGAAACCAGCATTTGCCACAAAACACACCGAGTCTGTGTTTAAAAACTACAAAATGCGAGGAGTGATGATGTCAGAGCGACAAGTGGGAGAGAGTATTTGGTGGATGGTGTTTGCTTTTTTCTGAAAGATTGAACTGACTTGATAACGCTGGTGAATGAAACAATGAGGAGTGTGGCCACTCGTTCGTAAAACTATAAAGATAGTAAACCATGAGCAAAATGTCTTATTTTAGTAAACTTACAGAAACATGAATGCAAACCAAAAGTATGATAACATTTTTTATAATTAGAACCCCGGGTCAGAACCAAACAGGGTGAAGCTGCTTTTAGCTACAATGTTGCACACAGATGGAATCAGCTTCTTTATTACCTCAAATGTGCCCGAACTAGTCACTTTTAAATCAAAATAGAAAACTTTCATGTATTCGTCAGCCTTTGAATGACTGTTTCTTATGCTGCACCTTCTGCACTGTAACTGCTCGCCCTTTAACTTTGTGCATTTAATTTGATCTAAATTTAATTATGTATTTTAATTGTGCTGTCACGTTATTTTAGTGTCCGTGCTATTCTCGCTAATAGAAAACACACTGAATTGCCTCTGTGTATGAAAGGTGCTATACAAATAAACCTGCCTTGCCTTGCCTAGTTATTGTTGACAACACAGATAAACACGTTTCACTTAAACGCTGCACGTCTAGGTGACTCGGTGGGAAGCCGAGGGTGTGAAGATGGTCTGCAAATTCTGCATGCACACTCCAGCTGAGCTGTGCACAGATGTCACCTCATCTGCATGTGTTAACTCATTTTTGTGCATGTGTTTAACATTTGTCTGCACAGAAAGTGTTTTGAGTGTGAAATCTGTTACATCTTTGAAATTGTAAGGAAAAAATATATATTTTTGGTCAGTCGGTGCAAGACAGAAGCACTTTCCCAGTTTTCTTGATAACTCGAAGTACTTTCTCACTATTGTCATTTTCACATCTGGTCTGGTCCAGTCTTGGTAACATCGACCCGTCCCCGCACGGCAGGTTTTGTTCACACAGCCTTCTCAGGAACAAGAATGTCTCCGTGCACGTGGGCGGGGCAGAAAATTCTCAGAAAAGTCTTTGGTTTCCAAAAGCGGCTGTGTTGCTTTTGGAGACTCTGATATGAAGCACACTGCTTCCTACTGTCTCACTGAGACTGCTGTGTGCTCCTCACAGCAGTCTGTCCTCGCCTTGCCACGGCTGGAGTGGTGGTCCCAAGCTGCAGTCAGAGAATATGTTTACTCCACTGTATCCAGACTGAAAATGAACCATGCATACAGGAAGCCGCTGCTGGCTGATTCTACCCACCAATCAGAGGCTCCCTCTATAGGTAGGCATGAACTTCAGCCAGCCAATCAGTCGGTAGTAGGTGTGTTGGGGTGGCTCCGGCCGAAGCTGACCGTCGGAGAACAGGTCAGAAAAATCTGGTCGGCTGCTTATGGAAAACGCACAGATTACCCAGATGTGAAAACTATTGTCCTATCAGGGCTGGGTTGGGCCAACCCAGATGTGAAAGTCCCATATGAGCCAATTTCATACATTTATAGGGATGTGAGAAAATACTGATGTACTGAAATATTGCAATACTGAATCAATAGTTAAAAGCAGTGTATCACTTTTTAACTGACAACTGAAATGCAAAAATGTACTGTATTTATTTTGTGTGGTGTAATTTAACCTCCGACTGCTAGGTGGCAGCAGTTTTAACCGCCTTCACTCTGATGAAACGAGATCTCAAAAAAACACTGGCTGTGTCTTGGACACGTCTGACCTGAGCTTTCCAATTAAATTCAGTCTTAAAAATTGCAAATATCCCCTGGCTTTTAGTATCACAATACATTGCATTGTCTCCTCTGTATTGCAATATTGCTGGGTTTCACTCACGTGACCTGGAAGTCGCACGAAACTCAAATACTGGTCAGGAAGTGTTTTGCTTCAATACAAAACACAGCGCGATGGAGGAAAGAGTATATTAAGGCATTAAATGGACTGGCACAGACGCGATATCGCAAAAATATACATCTTCATGTAGGTTACGACCCATATAGTTTAAAAAAAAGTTGGCGTTTTCATACTCTGGAGGATTTACCCAGCGTTGAAGCGATCAAACTACCTTGTGCTGCATACCTCATATACAGCAAACCAAATGAAAGCATTCAAAAGCCTGGAAGCCTACAACTATTTTATTTCAGGTTGGGTAAACCATTTAGTGATCCTGAGAAGCTCTAAATGACTGTCATCTTGTTTTTGCTCAGGTAAGTAGTGAGTTGTGCTATTTAGCTCATGATAATAATGATATCGTTATTGATAACAAGTATGTTTATGTGCTAGTATCTACTTGTAAATAACTTATTAGGCCTATTTAAACCTAAATTTCTGGTATGTTAGTTTGTTTTTTATAGGGTATAAACGCCACATTACAACACTAAGCTAACTGCTAACAACATTAGCACTCTGAAAGCTACGGACACATGAAAACAGTATCGAACTGTTTACCTGATGTTTTTATGGCTGTGTTCAATAAAATGCTATAAAAACATTTAGTAAACCCTTACCTGTTAGAAAGTGATCGCTGCAAACTTTAGCATTGTCCGTTTCAGCTCCTAATGTTTTTTTGCTGGAGATTAAGATTCACTTCAGCTGTCTTCTTTCAGTAAGTTTTTTTAAAAATACGTCCTTTGTGGCGCACTACTTTTGGGACCCAAATAAAACGGTCTTTGTCCCAATTAGAGCAATTGTAACAACCATAGACAACACAGAATTTGAGCATTTTAACGCCAAATCAACAGAGTAAACAGGGATCTGTGCAGAGCCAGCTGCATTTGTTTACGTGAACTTCAATAGAAGAGGCAGGGAAGAGGCGGGGACGCTACGTCATGTGAAACCCAGCAATACATCGGTTCGCCAGATTCTTGCTCATACACACCCCTACACATTTATTTGATGCAGTCATGATCTCTGGATATTATTGAAGGAAACATGTTACTACACCATATAAAGTCGTACTTTTGGAAGTTTTTACTGTCACATCTGAAACTGATCTAGTTTGTTTCATTCTTAGAGACCTAACCCAACTCTTGTAGAGCCCACTGAGGGAGAAAATAGCAACATTTAGCATCAGCACTAGTCTCCACTTTGACTAGAACACGTTTCAGTGTGTTAAAAAGAGGAAATTCAAATACCTTACAGAAAATTAAAGAAATATGGTAAAAAATTATCAAGTGTAAACTTGTTGCGCTACTTGTGAAATGCACATGAAGAAATTTGCACCACTGTGGAAATCTGATCCTGAGTTCTGCAGCTGGACCCCTACACTAACACTAATGAGAGGTTTGAAGTGAGAGGTGTATTACAGAAGCTGTTCCTACAGCAGTAACAGACATTGTGCTTGTTCTTTAAAGACCAAATCTTTTTTTTTTTTTTACCTTTTTTGCACTGCAGCTGTCATGTAAAACTTTCTACCAATTATCTGAGAATCAGTAAAATCAATGGCTTTCAGTCTCTACTCAGACCTTAATAATATAAAATAAAACCCACCTGAGCCAAAATCTGTTAAAGTTTCTTCTATTTACACAAAAGGATTCTGTTACCGGCAGATGCATTTATGTTTTTTAATTCATTTTCGCATAAATGTAACTCATTTAAAGCAGCAAGCAGGGGACTACTCTTTACATTTTATTGTAGACACACGGAATTATGATAATGACACGGATCCTGAATCTGCAGTAAATGGATCAAATTTCTAATTAGCTCAAGTTAATGTCAGTGGATTGAAACTGTAACAGGCTATTCAGTGAATTCAGAACTTCTTAACCTTTTAATTTGCTCTAATCTCCCTTTGATCCTTTCAAAAGGACCTATGCATTGGGAATAGGGGAGATTTCCAACTAGAGGATTCATGGAGACGGTTCTTTTATTACTGACTGAAGTGATTGAATTTTAAATATAATAATCGCGGAGTCCTGAATGGGGCTGTAAGGGCAAGAGCTAGAAATTTTATGACTCCTAAATACAATTTTATTAACCTGGCTTTGGGTTTTAAAAGCTTAACATTAGCATAAATTTCACATGTGTTCAAGAAAAAAAAGAACATTATCAAAGACTGACATAAAGAAAAGTCCACCTTAAAACAACTTGATTGCTATTAAGGTATGACACAGATACTGATTGTATTTCAGATATTTTGGGGATCCTGTTTTAATCTCATGTGTTTATATTTTTAGTGCAGAACATTCATGAGTGATTAATTTATCAAACGTGATTAAAGTCTGGGGGATGGTGGTGAATTTGTTCTTAATTCCTACTTTCAGATGAATTCCAAATCTCCATGAAAAAAGATGAAACATTGACAAACATCAACAGGCTGTGAATGCAGAAATCTCTGCTCCCTGAAGCCATCTGTGTTTTGATCCAGACAAAGTCACGCTGACAACAAGCTGATGTCACCGTGTTGCAATTATGCTACACTTACCAGTTCAGTCCAAACAAGACTGTGTCTGTAACTCACAATGTTTAATAGACGGGTGTCTCTTCAGGCAAAATGAAATAAAATGTAATAATATACAACAGTAAATCACACAGGACAGTAGGCAATAAACACACACACACACACACACACACACACACACACACACACACACACACACACACACACACACACACACACACACACACACACACACACACACACACACACACACACACACACAGACAACCATTTTCTGTGAAACACAGTACCTTGTCCTTCGGGAGTCTCTCCGAAAGGATTGACTTCGACTTGAGTGGCGTCGACTTTCAGGAACAGATCATAGAGCCTCTTAATCTGATCTGCTGCCTGTAAAGTCCACAGACGACAGTAATTACCTGAGGGTTTGACTCTGAGCTCTCGGCCCCACTGAGGCCACTCAGCTCCTCTCACAAGCTGCATAAAACATCACACAAATCTCAGTCAACAGCAGGCTGTTGGAGCTGGTTTAGTGTGTAAATCCTGGAGAAATGTTATTTTACAATTATAACAAGGTGTGTCAATGAGTAAAAGAGCCTAGCACCGAAAGAAACCTTAGAAACTGCAAGATACTTTTTCCAGTAGAGTTTATACTCTTATTTTAAAACTAGGGGTGCACCAATTACAATTTTTGGCCGTTCACCGATCTTGAGAAAACCAATATGAATACTCATGACACAATATCAGTTTCAACTGGACATGAGGTAATGTTCTCAAATATAAATAAACATATTTAGCATTGCTGTGTGAACTACAAAATCATATTTGTTCCTTTAGACTTTCATTTTTCTAATTTTGAAAACAAGACTTTTGTACATGTTTTGACACACTTGTCCCAAAATGTTTTTCTATAGCAATGATTTGCTTTAACGGTAACTTGGGGTGCACCGATTGCAGCTTTTGGCCGATCACCGATCGTGAGAAAAGCCTGAGATCGAGGCCCACCCCTATTGAAAACTATAATTGGCATCTGCACTTCAATAGGTATATCATCACAGGAATAATAAAAATAAAGGTTCCGGTTCATAGCTGTAAATCTTTTAAATGTTTATTTTTTTTTCCCTTTCTGAAGTGTGTTTTTGTGTTAAATGTATTAACAGGGATCAGGTAATGCTACACCTGAGTCATGATTCTCCACAGGTTTGGTAAAAAAGAAAAAAAAATACAAATGCCAACTTTTTTATTTCTTTTTTGCTTTGCTTTTGTTTTAGTTTAGTTATTTTTGAGCAAAGTTTTGTTTGGTAAGTTTTACGTTTTTTTAAGTTTTGCATATTTTTTTAAATAGAAATACCTTTCTTAGATTAAATGTAATCAGATTGACTTATGTAACCATTGTGTGCCTCAATGTGCCAAACACTGGTTTCATGATCATTGAGAATAAACACACTGGTAGACCTATAGCTAATAATTACTCATTTACCCATTGTAGATAGCTTCCTGAATGGCCTTTTTAGATAGAAAATGTTGTTTGTGTCCTTCAGGAATGATGAACTTGAAGTCATCAACAATCTGCTTTAAGACATGTTATTCTGTAGCTTTGTCACTATATATATATATATATATATATATATATATATATATATATATATATATAACAATAGCAATATAATTTTTTACCATATAACAATCAAAGTGGCATTTAAAAATGCTTATCAGGCTAATAAATTACATAATTTACACATTATAACAGGGCTCCCTTTGATAGTTGTGGACATTTATAATGCAGTGATAAAGTACAATAATATTTGCTAGAAATTTATTTTTACAAAATAATTTATTAAAAATTTATCAAGTGATTACAGATTAATTACACATCTATTAAAGGTTGAATATGGAACACGAACACCAAAGAGACATCTAGTGTGTGGAGGTTGCAGTTGCAACAACAGCTTACCTATCCATGAGAAAATTTGCCATTTCCGTGTGCGTTTTGATGCTGTAAAATGTTTTATTTGGGTCCATCTGTTGTAGGCTTCACCTAAACTCACGCTGGTTTTAGATCTTTGATGGTCGCTCCTCTTCTGAGAAGGATAACAACATCTTCTGCGCTCAGAAGCAGCTGCTTCACTTGCTGAGTCCCTCATTTTCCGCTGTGCCGAGTGGACTGTTAACCATATTTGGAAACTTGCAATGGTGCCCTCTATTGGCTGGTAGATGTAAACATAAACCCAGTGTCGTGCCCGTCAAAATAAATATTTGATTATTTTTTAAATTAAAATATATCTTTTAAAGGAAAAACTGTACCTTCATTCTGCACACCTCTAAACGCCCCGTGGAGGTATTATTTTTTGAAAATATAGCTTTTTATTAAATTGTTCCATATTCAAACTTTAGTTATTAGCCATTTATAAGGAGAGCCATATTGTAAAATTGCACCTATTTATACATTGTGCATGTACCTAACAGCAATTATATCACATTTTATGACCACTAAACTCACTCTATATATTTTTTAAAATTATATCCAAAATACCCAAACATATTAGCATGAACACACATAATAACTCACATCATCAGACAGCCTAATAAAAACAGAAAAGGGTATTTTAAGTGCGTCTTATTTAAATCGAACTGTCTGGCAGCTGACTCACAGCAACCAGGGAAAAGCACGCCGACAATGCAAACACTTCACCGATCATTTTCTGTTTCTCCCCCTGCCCGTTTCAAATCAATGCCCTTTCAACATCCTGTGAACAGAACGATAACAAAATAATGGAATGCGACCAAAGCCAACGTGTCCTCAGCTCAAGTTTGCTTCACGGAGGCAGATTTATTTGTCTGATTTATACGTATTCCATGTGTTACAGTTTCCAGCTAATCTGATTTCTCGTGCCACGGCGCCCGAGGAAAAGAAAACAAATTAGTGATCTAATGCCAAGAGACAAAGAGGCTTTTGAAATCGACTCATCCAAGCACACAGACCCATTTGGACTGTGAAACCTGGGGTGCTTCTGCGCCGTGCTTCCCCAGCCTCATTTTATGAGCAAATGATGCTTGAACATGATTTTCACAACTTGAGGTGAGGAAGGGGAAAACACATGTTTAGCTCACTGTGTAAAAAAAACCTACAACCTTATTTAGTGCTGTGCAATGCAAGATCAAAAAGTACATTGATCACTAAATCGGTGTGGGGCATAGTCTGTCAAATCCCAGTGTCATTAGTGATGTCAGCTCCCAGAGCCTGGCGCAGAGCCATGCAGCACTGCCAGCTACAACAATGGACCACCTGGCAGGTGAGCCCTGTGTAATGACACTTCACAACTTGCCTCTGGAAAACTAATAATAGCCAAAGTATGGTAGCTTTGTAAATGCATACGCTTCTGTGTGTGTGTGTGTGTGTGTGTGTGTGTGTGTGTGTGTGTGTGAATTGCAGATCTTGCAGCTTTAAAGCCTTCACTGCACCCATTACCTGTCTTTGCAGAGGTCCTTTGAAACCCAAATTAGCTGCCATGCGAAGAGCCTGGTCGTCCTGTACACCTTCAAATATATCTATGACTTCCTAGAAGAATAACAGAGAAAGAGAAAAGACGACAGATGGGTAAAGGAAGTGAGAGAGAAAAGAAGACTAACTCTGGACCACATCATGACAAAAACAGCTGATTTTATTTTTGTATTAAACCGGATCATAAGTAGTGACAAGCTGTCAGACGTGCAGAAAAGGGAGTGTTGGGACTGGAATAAGGGATTTAAGACGACCAAACTTTACCTTTACTTTCTGATGAATACAAGCTAATTTATGATCCTTTAACAAGGATGTTCAAACAGCTGATGTCATTGTAAGTATTTATCACCTTGGTGTGTGTGTGTTCAGGTTTTAATGTATGTGATGCGATTTGTCAGTTGTTTGTGCCATGATGATTGACAGTTTGAGGACTCATACTTCATATACTCTCTTCAATAATGAATGGCATACAGCACTAACTCAAAGTTGGCAGAAGCTTTCTACATTTTATGTTTCATATCCATCTTAAAACAGATGAACTAGGGTTGCTACAGCGAGCCATATCTGAAGTGGGTTTATATTTTATCAGGGCTGCAAACTCTCACGCATAAGCGTGAGACATGTATTTTTCTGTCTTCATGCGCTTTCATGCCACGCCTCCTATTTGTCAGGCTGGAAAATAATAATAGTTATTCTTTCATGGAGCTACTGTACACACCGACTCCCCTACAGCACCACTGGACAGGACTACGTAATTATTATGCAGAAAGTTGTGGAAGTTCAGTACAACATACAAGTTTATATTTTTCTTGTTATTTTAATATTACAAATGTTCGCACTGTAAATCTCTCCTTTGTCATCAGCATTTGGCGTATTTGTGTTATCAGCGTTTATTAAAGATCATGTTAAATAATCGAGATCTCAATTTCAGTCAAAATAATCTGGGTTATCGTTTTTTTCCACAATCGAGCAGCCCTAAGATGAACTACAGATTTGTCTGCTTTAGTTTGCCAACAATATCTGTAATCACAAGGCAGAGTTAGACTTTCGCCATATATTGTGGAAGAAGCAGGGAAGACAAAAATAAATAGTTTTTTTCAAAATAAACGCGCTGTCATTGGCCAGCCACAGTACTGGCCGGGGCTGCGGCGGTTCCAATGGAGCGTTGCTAGACTGTAAATTTTGCTTCGGCAAATGACGGACTATTCTAGGCTAAACAAAAGCAGAAATGGCTTCAGAACAAAAGTGACACAAACTCAAAAATGCATACCAGAAATGATCAAAAATAATATTCTCCATCTAAACTGGTTTGGTTTGAACACTTCAGCCATGAAAAAGTCGGGGGGAAAAAACTAGGAGAAACCAAACTAAAAGTGTGCCAAACTTGTAATGAACCTCAAGTGGATAATCATCGAAATGGAATATTTGTGTTTAGTTTAAATAAATGAGCAAAACACTCCAAAACCTAATTTTACTGTGCCATTCTTAATAATCATGAGTAGACTAATGGGAAAAATAAACCCAGTCTAAAACACAAGGTGTGGAAAAATGGAAAATGTTCCATCAGCAGTGTTTATCCATCTATTGTCCTGCAATTGACGTAATTATAGAGTGACATGATGGAAGCATATGTGGTGCTTTAAGTGTACATCTGGTGACAATGACAGCAACATGCCAGGACGCTCTCGGTGAAATCTAATTAACAGAAACCTAAAACATAAGCAGATTACTTTGTATTTGTTCATGTTATGTTACAACATGAAGCTGTACACGAACCGAGTTTAATTAATCTCTACAAATGAGATTATATAAAAGATCACTCAAAGAAGATCATTTTAATGTAGATTTCTCATTGCAAGCTAAATAGCAAGTGAAAGAATACATTTGTTTTACGCGACAATAACCCAAGTAATTTCATTAGACATCTATTGGACGTAAGTTGCATCTTCATTATCCCAGTTTTCATAATATTTCATATTATATTGATTCTTCGTAGGAAAAATGAGTAAATATACCTTAAAGATGAGTTCTGGGCTGCTGGCAGCCACCTCCTCAATATCCATGCCTCCCTGGGGGCTTCCCACCATGACAGGACCGTTACAAGCACGATCCATCAGAATGGCAAAGTAAGTCTCCCTGCTTATGTCCAGGGCCTCAGCAACCATCACCTGGACATGTCACAGCAAGACAAAAGACAGATGTGATACCACACTGACGCTTCTCTGTCAGTTCAAATTCAGGATCAGTGTCTGTTTTTCTTCAAACGTTTACGTTTGATCACATTGTCATTATTTTGACCATTTAATTAAGGCTAAACACAGCAAACATGTTTTTATGATTCAACAGACTGATTTCTGAGCGAGGGCTGGAACACACAAAAGAAAAACAAAAAAATGACTTCGACATATCGTATTGGGCACACCTAGTGATACAAAACACTGGTTTTAGCCTGACACTGCACAGCCATAGTTTTTTTTACATATATTTCTATGTTTTAGTGAAATATAATAAGGTATACCAAGGGGGGTTCGAATGAAAGCAACTGGACTTAATTGGTTTCTTGAAGATGTTTCGCTTCTCATTCGAGGAGCTTTGTCAGTTCTGACTGGAATATGGGAGGGTCGAGCGTATAAACTGTAGCTGTCTATTGTTGCTTAACTAGCTGAAACTGCCTATGAACACCCCTCCTCCTGACCAGAAAGGTTAAACCTGAGGACTCCGCTTCTATTTAATGTAGGTTTTTCCCATTTGACATATCGTCCTTTACTCCTCTCTCAAACAATCTATATTCTCTGTTCAGAATTTGTGCTTTGTCATCTTCAAAAGAGTGTCCCTTGTCCTTCAGGTGTAGGTGGACTGCAGAGTCTTGATCTGAAGAGGTGGCTCTCCTGTGTTGTGCCATGCTGTTGCGTAGTTGTTTCTTTCCCCCTATGTAAAGGTCTGGACAGTCCTCACTGCACTGGACTGCATAAACGACACCACTGAGCTTCTGTTTGGGTGTCTTTTGGATGGATCAATTTCTGTCTGAGGGTGTTGTTGGGTTTAAAGTTTACCGGGATGTTGTGTTTGGAGAAAATTCTTCTCAGTTTCTCTGAGACTCCTGCCACATATGGGATGATAGTACCTTTGCGCCTGTTGTCCTTATCTTTGCTATTTGCTGCTGTGGATTCCTTTCCAGACTTCTTTGTTGATTTCACAAAGGCCCAGTTAGGGTATCTGAAGTTTTGGAGAGCTTTCTTGATGTGTTTCTCTGCCTTTTGCTCCTCAGGAGGTAGGGAGGAGGGTTATTCATAGGCAGTTTCTGCTCGTTAACTAACAATAGACAGCTACAGTATATAAGCTCAACTCTCCCATATTCCAGCCAGAATTGACAAAGCTCCTCGGATGAGAAGCGAAACATCTTCAATAAACCAAAGAAGTCCAGTTGCCATCATCATCATCAAACTCCCTTTGGATTATCATGAACTGGATGACTGAGAACCTTCACCAGAATATAGGGCTGTGGTTGAATCACCTGTGTAGCAGCTCACCAAGCTCTGCAGTTTGTTAATCACCTGTTGAATGAAATCAGGTGTGTTGAAACAGAGTTAAAACTAAAACGTGCTGGATATCGGCCCTCCAGGACCGGAATTGAATACCCCTGATATAAGGTATACGTTTCAATGACTTTTATTCCTTTATGCAAAAAGCCAATTTTTTGAAGTGTTGGTGCTTCTTTATGGTAACCGTTAAAGTTCATCCTACTGCCATTCCTAAGCAAGCTTGACACTGGTGGTGCCTTGGTCCTACAACTGGATTCATCTTAGGAGATGGTTCTGGCGCTTGCTTTTTCTTGGCAAAGAAGAACTTTGTAATTCATTCTGGAGTATACACATCATATAAAGTGAATGCTGCAAATTTTGCAGAAATTATTGTCCATGCCAAACCTTTGTCCACATCTGCATGATGCAAGATTGAACCTATGTTGGACTGTATGAGTTACTCCTGCAACAGACTCAACTCAGAGATGTACGTCACAAACATCAAGCATACTGGTAGTTGTGCAGATAACTTTATACACTCTGGTGGATTTTGTTTTTATTTTTTTGCCATTTCCTCAAATAATATGAATGAATAAACAAAAACCTTTTTCAACTCATGGTCAGTGATGTTGTGAAGCCATTTATCGATTAGAAAATGTGTGAAACTTTCAACAGGGCCATTATGGTATTTTATTTTGTTATGGTGATTTGAAATGAGTTCATTTTTTCACAATGAATGGCTTGACCATGAGTGAAAAAAAAAGATTTTTGTCTTTTCATTCGTATTCTTTGAGAAATGCCCCCCAAACAAAATCAAACATCTACCGGGTGTGTAAATTTATTGGCACAACTGTAACATTAAAGGGAAAGGCTGTAGCATCATTAATACAATCACTATTAGAATAGAGGTAATGGAGTCTACCATGGTTAGGGTCATAGCTAGGGAAAAGATTATCACGATACAGAATATTATGGACAGCTTGATATTTGTTGCAAATCAAAAGGTATGAACCAGATGTTGGGATTATTCATTTACTGTGAGGAATGAATGGATGAAAAGTAATGGTTTACCTGGTCAGATAGTGGAAAAGACAAGTAACAAACAAGAAGATCATTTGTAAGAGGAAAAAAACTAGATCTAGATCTGTGGTAGTTAAGGTTCAAAAGGTTTTCTAGCTACAACATTTATGTGAACATGCACAACTCCCTCCATCCATCACCCATCTATTGTGAATGAGAATAGATCACCCTCTCTATCTTTTACTTTCTTGCCCAAACATTGCTTTCTCCTGTCTAGTCTTGCGTTCCCTTTAATATTTGACTTGATTCTTTGAAACTAAACACACACTCTCACCAGCTTTGTCCTTTCTATTATTTCCCCTAAAGCCTGACTTTGTGCCATCCAGTCATGTTCTTTAGCCTTCGTCTATCCTCCTTGTCTCGTCTTCCCCTGTCTTCTCTTGTCATCCATCTATCAGTGTCATGATCACAAATCCATGTGGATGCTGAGGTGTTGGCCCTTTCTCTGGTGTTGTTTTTATTTTATTTTTTTCAATCTAAGTGCCAGTTGGGAGTGGATGTGAGCTCCGCTGAGTGCAAAAACAAAACTTTTCTGTCATCTGAAGTGCCTGGATAAGGTCATTCTTTTTTTCAATCCTTCAGGTCAGTCAATTGCTGCTCTTGTCAGGTCTAAATCCTGCATCATGGGCAATGTTCTTGGTGAATGTCCAGATAAAGGGCATCTCTCCTCTAATTCAACTAATTAAAACTTTGTCCGGCTTGTTTGCCTTTGAAACGGTTAACGCTGAGCTTGTTTGAACGACTTCTCCTGCTGGTGCTTTCTGAAACTCACTCGAATGTGCCTAAACTCTGCAGTAAGAGTGTGAGCAGGAGGTGTGTGGATGTGGTGGGTAGCAGGAGAGGGAGAGATGTCAGAAGCAAGGGCAAGCAGAGATGAAGAGAGACAAAGAAGAGGAGCGCAGAAAGCACACACAAGCCACACACTGCGAAGGCTTCATCACCTGGAAACGTCTGTTTTGAGGAGGTGCAGCATGCAGCATGCGGGCAGAGAAAATAATATTCCTGCTTGTTAGTGGCACACAGAAACAGTTGTTTACCAAACACTTTAAATTCACACTGGGCCTGGCTCAATTTATGCAACAAGCCCAGCCAGCGCAAAACCCACAGTAAACAACAGCGGAGAAAGAGCCCGACTGCCTCCACAGAGCAGCATTACTGGACCCAAAATGCCTTGAAATGAGGTCAGAAGAAGAGGAAAAGAATGAAACATTTTTGAAAACCTCATGAAGAAGGAAAACAAATGTTCTTCTCACCGTTTTCACTTTCACTCCTTCTTTAGGTGTCTGCTTAGTAGTCAGGTTGTAACCAAGCATCTTATTAGCCAGCTCACCGACCACTGCAGGGCTGGAAGAGAGGTTAAATGTCAATCAATAGGAATACTGCTCTTTTATTGACCATATTTATTTGGAAACCCACAAAAACAACACACACTATAATATCACCATATCTTAAAAATGTGCTGAAAATGTGTAAAAAAGTAAATTACTGCACTAACAGCAGAGCTAGCAGAATTACTGGGTTTTCTAGCTGTTCAAATATGTTATCAAGGTTATTATTATAATAGTCAAGTCACCAAAGAAATATTTTCTTCTAGTAGGAAACTTTAACAGCTGCATAAAAGATAAATAAATATGTAACGAGCTAATTTCTGAAAAAAAATGATGCTCCCAGCAGGAGTTGCGTTACCTTCAAACGCTAAACGTTTAACGTAAACATGTATTTGCCTGATGCTCGTATTGTGAAGAGTTTTTATCATGTCTGTGAACTGTAGCTTGTAACCTTTATAATAGCATAATCCTCAAACATAGTTTTAATAAGTTAATGCCCATATGAAACTTTAACATGATTATCATTACAACAGATTACTGCATCATCCCAAAATCTCTCCTGGTTTGCAAGCATTGTGAATGACTCACCTATTATCACAGGAAATTCTAGCTCAATATTAAATTCGACTGGAGTCTGAAACCAGTTTTGTGTCGACTCATGTCAATGGTCGTTTTTCAATACCAAGGTACGCAAGTATGTTCTTGCGTACTTGGCAAGTACGTTATTGCGAAGTACAGCAGAAAGTTTGTTTTATGGAGTACGGGAGTAACGAGGACAGCATTTGGAACAGAACCGTATCTGTTATGTCATGGCAGCAAGCTCTGCTTTATGCTACAGTTAAGAAATGACCTGAAAAAAAATAAAGGCAACGCTGGTGTTGTTTTCATATTAAATTAGCTAATTAGCATGTATTGTGAAGAGTCCACAAATGTTACAGGTTCCGCACAATTATCTACGAGAACAGACAACTTTATATTTATTTATTTAGACACACTACAGTTTAGAGCGTTCTCCTCTGCCATTTTCCTTTTGGAGTATAATGGTTTATCATGTAATGCATAATGGGACCAAGTCTGCAGAAGGATGCACTGGTGCGTCCTCAACACAATGGGTGGTGCAAGAACAAGTCTGGGAACTTTGAGCGTACTTGCTATGATACGTATTTAGGATTGGAACAGTCCTTGGGCCAATGACGTTTCACAAGTACACAAATACAGACAAGTACGCATATTGAGAAACAGCCAATAAGTTGTGGCAGCCATCTTGAATTAGACTGATTTCAAAGGTAATCAGATGTAAATGTGCATCCAGCAATTATTTTTGTTAATTGACAATAAATTTTAATAGAACGAGTTTCATAATTAACTCATGCAAATGCATGCACAGTTTGGTTTGCAGTCACTCTCACTAGTGACGGGTCGAGCAACACTTATGCGTCAACGCATGTATCTAGCTCATAGAGCAAGACCTCATATCAGTGCGCGTATTGCTTAAGACGTAGTCATGTGACCAATACGGCTGCTGTTTCGCCAGTAACTGAAACACCAAACTGTGTTTAAATGGTGGCGCGTCTCTATCTATCAATAGGATGAGTTTCTGCCAATCTAGACAGACAGAAGCCAAAGCAAAATGATTTTGCTCTGAATATTCACATAAATATGATGGCTTGCCAGATTATCAGTATGTCAGTTCAGTCTCGCTATTAGTTTGCCTGCAATGATTTTTAATTTCCAGCAGGTGTCAGTAGACCAACACAGTGACACAGTATCAAAACAGTTTGGGTAATGTGCCGCAACGCTTTATGAGGCCTCATCTACCCATCACTAGCTCCCACAAATACCTATTTGCATGCTCACAGAGCAGAAATGTCCCTTTTTTCACTCACAAGTTTATAACGTCCTCGCTCGTATCACGTTGAAACACTCAGTGTTTAGTGTGTGCGTGCAGAAAGTGTCTTTGCAAGTTGTTAAACAGATCAGAGCGCGCAAGAAAAGGACTTAAAAATTATAAAATTGTATTAGCATGCAATATATTTGTCGGCATTAAATAATGAATGTGTTATCGCAATAATAGCGCAGTAACTTTGACAGCTCTAATATAATTATAGACATTATAGCCCTTTTTAATTTTCCAACAGTGGACAAAAATAAAAAGGTTGGGTTTTTTCCTCCAGTTCTCATTCTATCTGTATTTGTGTTACATATGTCGCAGCACTGAGCATTGCTGCATCAGATTCCAGCATTACACAGCTTTTCGGGGACGGCTTGGTGCTACTGCTGAGTGAACCTCTGAAAGCACTCAGCATGCTGGAGCAGCCTTTGGAAGCCTGCTCTTGTTTAGTAAAAGAATACAAATGAAGCTGGGGGGTGCACTCTTTCTTTGATGAATCACAGGGAGGTGAACTGCACTGTCGTTTCACTGTCTGGGGAAAATGAACTTCAGCATCTCACTTTAAAAAAAAGTTTGCGGACGATTCAACCTGCAAAGAGTGGTGATGCTTATACGTGTCTGTGACAAATGTCATGAATCCCTGTTTTGCCTTTAAGGCTGCATTAGATGGTAGGAGACTGCATTTCTTGCCGCATATAAAGATGTTAGAGAGAAATGGAGCACCTGAGCAAAGAAGAGCTTTTTAAATTTGTTGTTTAGCCCTTTGAAAAATGCACCTCATAGAAGGACATTGTAAACTTACCCTGAAATCCCTGTTTCAACATATTAAGAGCAGTTGTTAAAGACAAAACTTCATAAGAAAGAAAAGAAAAACACACATATTTGCAGCACATGAAACCTTTACTGTGTCTTTGTGTTTCAGGGGCATCTTCAGAGAGCTCTTTCACCATAAAAAAGCTGCTGTCACTGGGGAAAATAACATGAATCTATCTCCTACAGTAACTCAGCTTGAAATGCACATGAGAAAAGACTTACTCCTTAGTTAAATGCACTCCACCTTTAAGGCCGCTGTCGAACACACCCTTGCCTCTGCCACCGGCCAGGATCTGAGCTTTCAGCACGATTTCCTTGGCTTCTGAAAGGTCGAGATGGAGAGGAAATCAGGAGAAAGGAAAATCAAGAGAAGCTAGACAGAACACTTAAATGCACCCTTGAGTCCAGCACTTATTTGTCCATATGATTGAAAGCAGAAGTGAAGAGGAAAGTAAATATGTGAAGAGAATAAAAATCACATCAGAGTATAATGTAGAATCTCTTGTGCAGAAATAATGTGACCACAAATAAATATGTATGATAAACAGTTTTAGATGCTAAAATGGACACAAAACAAGCAGCTTCTTTTCAATAAAACCAAGCTTACCAAAATAACCCAGCAGGAAAAACATCTGTATACAAATATATAATGTTTATCACCAAATAGAAATGGGATTTCCTAAAGATTTTGATATCTAGCAATAAAAAAACACTTAACCTGATGACCACAGGGTAAATGTTAGGGCTCGTTTATGACCGTGGCATTTTAGTTTACAGTTTATGTCAAATGTATCAACGAGGGCTATGAAACATTTTATTGTCAACATTCATTGTATATCATTATTATACAGGCAAATGAATAGTTTATTAACAAGAGAAACAAAATGTGCACACAGCTTAAATGTCAACAGTAAAAAATATGTCAAGGAATTAAGGAGATAAACTCAAGTGTGATAGAAATGACTTGTGTAAGAAAATGAAAATAAGGTCCTTTATGGTTTTTAAACAAAAATACTGAATATTTTATGAATGCTAACAAATGCTACAGACAAAATGACCATACTGTTTAAAAATAATTAATGAAATGGTAGCAGGGTGGATTTTTCTCAAAGTATGCTATTGTCAAATAGTGAGAAATGTTCCTATGCTAACTGGTTTATTGTTTATTTATGGGGGTTAAATGGTGGCTATGCTTTAAAGAGCAAGTCACCCCCCTACCAGAGCCTTTAGCCCGTTTAAAAAAACAATGACACCACTTCAAAGCAGAGGCGACATCAAGAAGCCTTTGGTCATTCATAAGTGGTGCGTCTGTGGCGGTAATGTGGTGCGATCATGAGTTTTTCACAAAAGACTACACGATGGTGGTATAAAAGGGGTGTAGGGGTGACATATGTGCTGTCGATGCGCTGTCACGGACATCCTTTCAGATTAGACTAGATTTTTATTCCGATTGAAGCCACGCTCCTCAAGTTTTCTCACAAGCCGCTCCAAAATTCTCTCTTCGTCTTGCGGCCACGGCATTTTCAAAAGACACACCGTGGCGGCAAGACTACACTGATATCCTGCCACAGTGTATTTTGAAAGCGACTTTACTCCACCCACACTTCCTGTTTGAACAATGTGCCAAGAGGAGGGATTGTCTGGCAGAGCTGTGGCAGTGACTGACAGTGACTCCCGTTTTTGTTCTAGCAATTCATTTCTGGTCCGCGAGCTCCACCATGGGTGATTAACAGGCTTGTGGAAACATTTTATCAGGTGTGGTGTAACAGGAAAACAGCTAAAATATGCAAGCCTCCAGGACTGATTAGCCCTGGTATGCTAGCTGTAACAACAATGCTGAATTAGACTAACCCCCAACGTTCAGCGGTAAACGCTCACCTGCTGATTACTTTCTGAAAATTCCAATAAAATCAATTTCATAGGTTCATCAGATTTTTTGCCGACAGGTTAGGTTGATTTTAACAATTACTTTCAAAAGTTGAAGCAAAATGTGCAGCACTTGGAGTACGTCTCTGGGATGACTCTTAGGCACTACCACACCAAATTTTAGCTTTAAGGTATTACGGACATTCTTTACTTCCAGGTGGATCATCTAAACCATTGGTCCGCAAACTTTCAATCATTCTGGTGAAGCCAATCCTGGGCTAGTTTTCACTTCCTGTGCATGCGCACTCTGCAGAGCGCCTTCATTCCCCACACACACACACAGACGCCGCTGTCGCCGTTTTTATGCTCCACAAGTAAGCTAATGTTCGGCATGGTATTTGGACAAATGCATTTCAGATTACTGCACTTACGGCCTCACAATTACACATTACAGCTGGCAGCTACTTGTGAAAAGGCGCTAGTGGAGTGTTGCACAACGTGGAGAGGGCGATTCTTTCCTGAAATTCAGAAACATTGTATGCATTAATGTCAGTAAGACACACAGTTATTGCTGTTTTTGCCATTGTTGTTCTTTCTGTGTGGAGGCCATCGTGAACTGGAGTAAGTCTAAAATAAATCAGCTGTAGATGTATATCGAATAAAAACTTTCTGAAAGTTTCATTAAAAACCATCCAACAGGTAAGTTGCTAACAGACAGATAAACACACAGATAGACACAGGCCAAAAACATTATTGACCAGTTTTCACCTTTTGACAGCAGCTGATATCGATTAGTCCAACATGTTTTCTTAGAGCTCATATCCAGAAACAACGTCAGTGGAAGATAAACAGTAAGCAGCAGCTCAACATTTGGACGTCGTTGCCTTGCTCTAGTTATAATGACCAACCTTCATCCTTTTGCTGTCGCTGTGCAAACATACTCATAACAGGAGCAGGCCCCTCAATCATCTTCTGTGTCCAGCCTAAAACCCCATTTAATTTTAATGAAGCAAGGACAGTTGATCAATGATAGTGTTTGACTAGGGAATGATTATCTGGGAGGGGAAGATCAACCACTGACAGATGGTTGCCTTCAATGTGGGAAGTTGCTGTTAGGTATGATCTTCTCCAGACAAAAAGACATCTTGACCTTGTTGTACATACAAGCTCCTTCTTGACTTTGTGGGAAAGAAAGAAAAAAATGAGCACAGTGAAGACTGTCTGGGAGCTGGTGAGCAAAGAGAGCTGAGAGACATTGTCTGTGCTCAAAGCTGCTGTAGTGTGAAAAGAAACCAGAGAAAATAGTCTCTGACAGGGCGACGGGGATTTAACTAATGCTGTATAAGTGAGGCCTGCACTATGTGGTAAGTTAAGGGCTGAGGGGAGTAAAAAATACCATATAAAAACAGGAAAAATGAGAATAAAGGTGTGCTCAAATGCAAAAGAGTTATAAATGAATAAATATGTTAGTAGAAAAACTGCTACAGTGCAAAATTAAAGAGTTCAAAGCAAGATGAGAAAACGAGTCCTGCGGGCATGAGAAGAAGAAGACAGGGACAGCAGAGAGGAAATGACTTCTGCTACAGAAAAAAAGAAACAAGTGGCAGAACAAAGATGTGGGCCAGCAGGGAGATTGCACTGTTGAGATGAGGTAAAATATTTGACATGCTGACAAAGACCTTAAAACAGCAAGATAAGGGTTTTAGAGGAAAGAAGTACGGAATATATTACAAAGGCATGTAGCATCTTAAGGAAGGCAATGGGGTGAGAACGAGGCAGGTGTTCATTTCTGCTGCACTAGTGTTCGATAGCAACCCCGCTTATTACAAGGGTTACGACAATATATTACAGCAACATCAGCAATTATGAATGGGTGCGCGAAAAATCAATCTGCTGGTAATCAGAGAAGAAATTTATACAGAAGAAGCATAAATGAAGAGAAGATGGATGGAATCATGAGATTAAAATGCTCACACACCTGCAAATGTCTGCAAAAACAGGAACAAATTCTGTGGTTCAAGAAACGGCGCTCAGGGTTGCAATGCGTGGACACGATAATGATGTCCTCAAAGATCACAGTGAACACGGCGCATGGTAAAAGAGCAAGTTGACCATTATCTGCTGGTATGACAGACGGGAGATGGCCTCGAACGCTCAGACAAAGGTTGGTTCATAATGAGCACGGAGCAAAGTGAGGGGTAGCTGCACAAAAAGGAGCCGTAGTATGTAAAAATCAGAAACGAGTCCCACTTTTATATTCGACCCAGACATGATCGTAAAGTACAAGAGGAGAGAAGGTCACATGTCTGAGTTTAATCGTTAAAGACACCAGCGATGGGTGTTGAGGAGTCAGAGCTGAGGGTGTTCATGCGTTGGAAACATGCAATATTAAATCTGTAAACTAGGAGGTCAAAATTAATGAAGGGTGACACAGACGTGCATCGTATCGCGCAGCGATGTGTTGTACATTCTGTCCGAGACGCTTCCTTGAGTGTATGTTCTCATTCCAGAGAGCGTGTTATACCGCGCAGACGGAGATAAGTGAATAATTTCACTTGATGCAGCCACAATAATTACAAATACCTCCTGCAGAAAGTGGTCGGCTTATTAGCCAAGTGAGAACCCTTTTCTTGTGGAGGAGGAGGATGGAGGTGGGTAGTGGGGGGGGTTGGACGGACGATCTTGCATAATCAGTTCTCCACTTCCATTTGTATCATACATGGCCTACTATGAAGATGTAGAACAAGATTTTCATCTCCATTTATTTTCTATTTCTTGGGGACACAGGGGAGGAGATTAAACTTTGCACAACATCTCCAATCACATCACACGCATTCTGAGTAATGCAGTCATCATCCTCGGGCCTTACTCATTTCCCAGTAATGAGTGCAAATCAACTCGCAGTCTGCTTGCCTGTGACAGCAGCTGGCAAGGAGGATGTTACTTCTACAAGAAGTCTCTCTTTCTCCCCGTTTGTTCGGCGCGCTACTGAAGGATGTGTTCCCTTCTTCTCCCTCCTCCCCTGTCTGCGAAGCTCATTGGTGGCCGGCAGCACAGTTAGCTTTGGTCTGATATTTAATTAAGCCTTCGAGGCTGTGCCATGAGGGGGATGCTGGCTGGTAAGGGACAAATGCAGGCTATGTGCCAATCTGGAGTGAGTAAGATGATACTACCATCTGCAAGGAGAGAGAAATAGATCAGGGTGGGCCTCCACCAGTCTCTGTTTGTGCTGCAATAAAAGTAAAAATATGGAGGGGTAAAAAAAAAAAGGATGACTACACGCTTGGAAGACAGAAGAAAAAACAAACAAATGGGAGACTCCTGATGGATAAATGCCATTTAGATCAGTGGACAGAAAAGGAGAAGTAACTCTCTTTATCTTTCATTTAAAATACTTTGAAGTGTTTTTAAGTGTGTTCCTGAAAGTTTTAAATCTCAGAGATGTAACCTTTATACTAATCTTTACATAGAAATGGTGCTTGTGTTTGTTAGGAGCAGACAGCTAGTTTAAAAAGACTTTGCTGCAGTCCTAAAACAGCTCTAAACTCCAAAACCTCACAGCAATATTTGTGAACGCTATTTTAGAGGTCATCAGATTGCAAATTATACATTTCCCATGCAGTTTGAGTCTTTGTCTTAATAGAAGTCTTTGATATTTTTGCATATTGATGTAGCAAAATGCTGGATACGGTCACCAGCTCCCCACAACCATACTAACCGCTTGCAGGTTAGAAAATGAATGAATGATAGAAAATTGCCCAGCCCCCAAAAAACCTCACTGCAGCACTTCCAGTGCGTACAGTGGACAAGTTCAACCTCTAAATATTTATAGGTATGGGTTTTATTATTTCTTGGCAAAGAAATAGCAAAGGAAACTGGAATCATAACATTCATATAGCAATAGTAAGAGGAGGTGCACAGGATTTTAAAGGGTAAGTCACAACCTGGGTGGAGTCTTACTTCAGTCACACTTCCTGTTAGAAAAATGCGCCTAAAGGAGGCGTCGCCTGGCGGACCGAGAGATTGGCACTGAGGCAGTGATTGACAGCACCCCCCTCAACCCCCCCGTGTGCTCTTGGAGTTTCTCAGTCAAAAAACAAGTCGTTAACAAGCGTGCACACTCACTGCTCAGAAGAACCAGCAAACAGAGAAGCTGCAGCATGCTGGAGGATTTTCTCTCCACCTTGATCACTACAAGAAAGGGAGGAGGATGTTTTTTAAAGGAGGCGAGTGGCTCTGAGCCGTATCACTTCCTGTCGGCTGAGCCAGCTGGAGGTGCGGCAGAGACTCGGATGGAGTCCAGTGCAGTGCAACCACGTAGTACAGTACAGACGTCACCTGGCACCTCTTAGGGCCGGAATATACTTGCTGTTTAACCTTGCGTCTTTGTTCATATACTTGCTGCTACACAGCACTGCACTGCGTGTAGTACCGGAGTGTTCCACTAGGGGGCAAACAAGAGTACTCAGACCGGATAGAGAGCCGGTACAACCAAAACAAACATGGCGTAAATAAAGAAATCAGTAACTGGTTAATTTTGAGATTACGGCAGAAAAAAGACAGCAGCGGCATCGTAGATGGTGTGAAAGATCTCTAAATCCAGAAATGGAGTCACCATGGTGAGTATCTCGCTCGTTTTGTCAACTCCACCTACTGGTTGCTCGAATATTACAGCATTCAGGCGCGTCGTGTCGTGTTAATTTCAGGGGAGATGCACACAAACGTCACTTCAGATCAACACAAGCTAGGCGTGGCAGCCATTTTAAACATGCGTATGCGTTGTTAAACAGCAAGTATATTCCGGCCCTTAGCCATCAGCTGTGGCTGATTCTAAATCAATGTAGAGCAGAGTTTCAACCTGAAAATGGAGACATAATTATGGTTTGGGCTGAAATATTATATTTTAAGTAAGTTACTCTAAACTGCCAAAATAATGTTTACTTGTGTCTACAGCACTATTAGCAATTAGTTATCAGCAAAAAAGTTGATCTATGTGTTACTCGCTCTTAAAAATGGTGACTATTTAACAGACTTTGGTGACTAAATGAGCAAAGAGCTGCACTTGTGCACCTGGTTTTGGACTTCATGTCCATTAAAAGGTCACCACCTCCTTCAGTAAAACCAGTGTAACGTACCACATTACGTTTTAATTGCACTCAAACACAGAATGCACCAGGGCTTAATGACAAGACAGCTCACGAGATGATTTCATTAAACCAGAACTGTAAAGCCGATATTATCTTGGATAAGTTCAACTTTCCATAAACCTTTCCCATTTCCAATTCTACCAGACTGTGAAAAGGTCAGCAGGAGATTTCTCTACACGTGCAGTGATCGGATGTGAAGCAAAGGAAAATAAAAACAGTTTTGCATCTACCTTGACATATAACGACCTTGAATTCTTAAGCAAAATACATCTGCTGCCGGTTCGGTTGAGGTTGAAAGGTCAGCCGACACTGAAAGTCCTTTTCCTGCTACTGGTGTGCCAGTCAGAGCACACGCATGGGTTTAACGAGACCAACAAACACATTTGGACACCAAAAAACGTCAAAGGCGACAACAATTTTGCCAGCCATAACTAAACGCATCATTACCTTCACACCATCTCGTCTAGTTAAATCCACTACCCCTTTGTATGACTCTGTATCTACAGTAATGATGCCATCTTAGTACTACTCAAAGGAAGAGAATATCAGTGTCCCAAACCGACAGTGACACCTTTATGTTACACCTCCTCCACTCACTGCTTGCATGACAGCTGAGTCCTCATTAGAGGAGAAGTCCACCCGGATTTCAGACATAGAAAGCACCTCTAATGACAACCTGAGATGTCCTAGGTCTCAGACAGAGAGCAGCAGTTCAAACCCATGACTGAGAGATTGTCACTGCAATGCAACCAGAGGGGTGACAGTAATGATGATAGTGTGGTGGACGGTGGGTGCTAAATGACCACACAGATGTCTGGAGGGACGATCATTTGTGTCACAGGAAAAACCTGCACAAAAATGTGCACTTCTATCAAGCTACAATGTGAGACATTTAACCAGAAAAAGCCTAGTTTTACACAAAAACTTAACTAAAGCGGAAACCAGGAGTCCACACAAAATGAGCTGCTCATTTCTCATTATTGGGTGGACACTTTTCATCAGTTCAGCATGAACAATAGAAGAAAGGAAAAAAAAGTGATCAGAAAAAAGGAAGTACCAACATCTGCTGCAGGATTCTGCTGATGCATCAGAGGGCAGGAGGACTACACGCAATGCAACTTCCATGGATGAGTAATGAAGTGTGCCTAATGGTCGGAGCTCCTTACAACAGAGCACGAGGTTTTTGTATTAGTAATGTTAATTCTACATGTTCCCCAACTTCACTGTTAATTTCAACAAGAAGCAAAACAACCACATTAGAAACGAACCAACAAATAAACTTCTGCCAGCACATAAGCATCATTATAAAACAGCGGAGGGGATGCGAGGGGAATAATTCAGTCTTACCCTGAATAGGTTAGGGTGTGTAATGAGGAGGTGGAAACACTAAGCTGCTTACAGAAATCAGCTCTTTGAGAGACAGGCTGCTTAACCCAGCAAAGACTATTTACAGCTGTTAAGACAATTTCAGATGCGCTGCCTTCTCTTAACAATGCCAGACCAAAGAACCTGCTAATGTAAGGGATAACAACAAGTCTACAGAGGTCAGTGTAATGGGTCTCTGGGCAGCTGCACTTGTCCTGTGTGATCTATGTTCGCAGATTTTTAAAAAGTCTACATTACGTGGATGTGCGGTAGCAGTTCTCCACACTGCAAGGGGTTTCTGCTCAGCCCGTATGTCGACCAGGCAGAGGGCCTGTGTCAATAACCTTTTGTTACACATCGGCCCCTCCCCTCTACTCTTCTCGCTGCGTGATATGCGTGTTATCTTGGCAGGTAGCACAGGCAGAAAAACTGCAGGCGAACATCTGTCTTCCGGCGTGACAGGCCAACCCCACGGAGGGATGAGAGCTCTTCTGTCTATCAGAGGAGGCCTTGCAGGGAGTGGGAGGGTGAGAGATGCAGGCAGGTCACTCTGCTAACACACAGTACTTGTTTTTACATCCTACAGTGTCATCAGAGTGGCTAATGAGCACTATGATTATTATCACCCACCTTTTCTCTTTCAGCAGAGGGCGAAATAAAACATGAACCACTGAACAGTTGAATGAAACTTTCAGGAGGTACAAATTTCTTGTAAATCTACAATTAACTTCTTAAGACAATTCAATTCAACACAACCAGTTAACATTAGCAAACCCCACAATGGCTACAACTTTAACATTAAAGATATTGAGCTAATGTTTGGTGTGGTTGTTCCTGAGAGTCAACCCCAACAAAAAACTCCCGAGTGCTCGTGGATTGTGCAAGATCTTTGTTTCAAACTTTGCTAATGCCTGTTGGAGTCAACCTGATTCAAGATGGCTGCCCAACCTAAACTAAGCCAAGAGAAAAATGGTGATACCCATGGATACAGTTAAATCTGGTACCACTTTCACATATTTTGAGTGCTGTTTTCACAAGATCTTATGTTATTCCACAAGATCATGCACAATTCTGTTTTGAAGATTTTACCAAAACAGCCGTATCGCCATCTTTTCTCAACATCATTTTGGCTTACATTTTACAACCTTTATAAATGCTACAAAGTTGGTCCACGATGTTATTCAATTAAATTAACTGTGTGTATTTTTCTTGGTGATAGAGTAAGACCTTACCAATGGATGGCCATCAGGGTCAAAAATCCCTGGAAGCGCAATTTTTGAACGAGTACTTTGTAGGGATGCAACGGTACGCAGTAAAATCCCGGATCGTTCGGTCCTCCCTGCACAGGACAATCTACCCTCTTGTACCGCGGGACTTCGGTTTTGCCATTATTTTTGCGCTGGTCCTTTTATTTCATGCTTTACACGGCACCAGGGTGCGTTTGGCTGTCCAGGCAGATGAATTTCATTCTGTGTGCCTGCACTAGTCTCATCTGAAGCTGCTCACAGCAGACCCCCTCCCTACCCGCGAGTAAATATCCAGTCACAGGTTTGACCCGCCCCACTGAGCTGAAAGTTTGAGCAAAACAAGCGCTACAGAGAGAAACTTAGCCACGCGCCGTCTTCAAACAAACCTTCCGTGTGGGAACATTTCTGGTTTGCAGTTGAATATAAAGACGAGGAGAGAAAACGGTGAACTCAGAGGCTCACTTTATTTGACGCCACAACCACAACCCCTCACACAACACACTCCCGAGTCAGGACCTTCCTCGGACATCCTACAATTCCAAATTACGCATCCCTCCCGGTCCCGCTTCAGTCGCCCTAGCCTCTCACTGACACCACATTGAAAAGGCATTTTAAAAGTGACATTTCTGTTGGTCTCTGAACATATTATTATACACTGGACTACAAGTAATACATCTGAAAAGTTATATTATTGAGTGAATAAAATATAGCTTTTCTACAAAGTGGACCGAAACCGGACCGAAACCGTGACTCAAAAACTGAGGTACGGACCGGACCATGGGGAAAGTGGACCGTTGCATCCCTAGTACTTTGTCAGATCGTTCAACCTCCAGCAAGATGACAAGCACATCAGACTCTCTTTCATCACTGGAAACGAGCGAAGAGGTAAATGTTTAAAACAACAACGTTCATGAATGACGGAAGTTTTGTAACCACTTGTTACAAATCAGTAAATGCGCTTTGTCCTCATGGGCTCCCGTAGAAGGAAACATGGCATCTAATATGGTGTTGCTCAGAGACTTAGACCCGCTCCAATGTATTTTATACCTGATTTTTATGGTAATACATTACAAAGCCACCAGTATTTTTCAACAACTCAGTATCATTTATTTCTTTTTTAACAACATTTCGATGGATATTTTCAGAGATTAATGGTAAAAACTACACATTGTCACTTTAAGATAAAGTTGGAGGAACCTGCAGCGTATCCTGGAAAGGTAAACAAAAGCAAAAATGGGTAATGGAATGAAAAATGAGAAAACAGAAAGTAAGGTTTAGAAAATCCCAGAGAAAGAAAGGCCACAGTGTGTGGGTAAGAGCAAGAGCAAAGCACAAGGTTGTTTTGACTTGACATTACCAGTTAATAGTTATGTAAATGAACCTCAACCCATTTAAGAAGTTATTACCATAATATTTGTTCATAACTCTGTCCACGTAAACAGCAGCGAGATGCCTAACAGGAGAACATTGGTCAAATGAATTTCTTTTAGAGTGCACACTCCCAACAAAAATTCATATATGACTGTTACTTCAGTAAACACAGAGCTGAATGTATAGAACAGGAGTATGTAATGCCTAAAAATTAAATGGGAGCATGTCGGAGGCGTTGAAGGAAGCTGTGCTGCAGTAAGTGGAAGCTCGGAACGTGAACCTGAACATAAATTCAATCTAAGTGAAACAACAGTTTTGACATGGAAGTTCAAGTGTTTAAAACAGAAACTTATCTTCCCTTGAATATCTTTTTTCAACTTGACATTTTCTTCTTTTTAAATCCCTGATGGTATCACCGTCAGGAGGCCGAAGTGTTTATGGTAGATGATAACCACTCTGATGAAAATGAAATTGGAGGAGGAGAAGGGCGCAAAGACGCCAGCAATAGGAGTGCAATCTCTTGCAAATGACTAAAGCTGCGTAATCCTTTGAAGTTTAAGAACCCAATGTAAGATCAGTCGCTTTGATAGCCAAGCAGCAGGCTGAATGTCCTTTTGTCCAGTGGACCAATAACAGGGAGAACTGCTATCGGCCTCAGCTGGCATACAGACGCAGACAAACATACTTCCAAAGGAGTTGTAATGACTCGTGCTACTTCAGTCAAAGACGGCAGTGAAAAGGACGTAGTGCAGCTTACACTACTCAACGCTAACTGCTACTGTCAGCGCTTTCCACCAGAGACTCGGTCTCATTTTCTGAAGGGGGAGGAGATGAAAGCGGCCTTAAAAAGTGCTTGAAATGTTGAAGTGCACAAGAAGGCTCCAGTGGGGACAGCGTGACTGAGATAGGAGGGGATTCACAGTGATGAGAGTTCTGGCCATGTTCTACGCTTTAAATAAGTTTGACAGTAAAATATATTTGTTTGTCCCCGTCTGCCATGGAAGTGGGCCACACACATACTGTGATCAGACCTGCTGCGACTGATTTATTTTTTTCCCATTTTCAGTAATCACACTGTTCTATTGCTAGATCTGTCTAAACATGTGTAATTGGTGAGATAAGATCAGTGTTACACAAAGGAATGGAGGAGAATAGAACTCAAAGTCAAAAGACCTTGGTTACATAAAACAGTGTTATCCAAATAAATGTACGAAAAAACTGAAGAGGGCACAAAGAGAATAAGGAGAAAATAATCTCTATGACTTTTTACAGATTCACTGCTCACTGAAGGATAAAATATCATTAATAAAACATGCAATGAAATAATATAGATAAAAGCTCTATAAGTGAGTGATAGTAGAGAAATTTTAAAAATAAAAACTGGGTCATGGGTATTGCTAATGTGCAACGAAGGCATATCAATAGTCAATAAATGGTATGATCTCTGAGGTTCCATCACAGGTAGTGAGATTTACATGCTGCACGCCAAAGAAGTCAAAAGTCTTAATATGTGAGGAGTTCCTTAAGGACTCTTTTCATCACGTAGTTTTAAACTAACATCATTTTATTTAGCAAAGCAAGAGTTTTAGTTGTTTTGGAAAACTCCTGTTGAGTAATGTCATGCAACATCACCAGATCTGTTAGCCCTCAGTATGTGTTGTGAAAGATTCTCAGCTCCAGTGGTGCTGTACTCTGGCTCAATATATCCCAAACTATCCATGTTTTCTATGTATTAGGTGCGTTTCCTTTATCGGAACTTCAGAGTAAATTTACAGGAAGTTCCGACGTGCGCTTGTCTCCACTCCATTTTCCGGAACCTTCTGAGTACCTAATCAGGGGTAGGTACTCGAAATGGCCTGATAAAAGGCCTGGTTAAGACGCTGGGTGGGAACGCTGCCGATTGGTTGTAAGTCAGTCGGAAAAGATGTCAACTCAGGAAGAAATAGGAAATGCACATATGTGGCGGGAACCGGTATTTAGGAAAACACAAGTTGTTAGAGAGACGAGCGATGGAAGGCATCGCTGCACATAACAACATAGGAAACATAAACGTGACGACTATTGCTGCTTCCTCCACTGTGTCAATCTTTGTTTTCTGCTTTTCGTGCGTTTTGCGCTGATCGATGACATAACTCACTGTGCAGCAGTTGCGATGTGCTGACGTTTCATAAAATTCCTTACAGGGCCAAATATATATGGAGACAGGACAGCTTAAAGGGACACTAGTCAGTTTTGGCTTGTTTTTAGCACCCCCTAGTGTTTGTTGGCGAAACCGAACGTAAAAGGTATCTCTCCTCTTTGCGCGTTTGTCTTTTTAACACCTTAATCTAACTGCTGAAATGTCTCCTCAGCCTTTATTAGTTTCTACGGGAGTGATTCGTCACTAAATTAAACAAATCAGCTGTGTTCATGATCTAAAACATGCAGGAAACATGCTGGAACCAGACTGTAGAGGCAGGTATGTCAAGCTCAAATTTTAAACAGACCGGACCGGCAACTGTGAAGTTGCAAGTGGAATATTCTGGCTACAGGGGGCGGCAGGGGCTGGGTGGCCTGTCATTAACCCTGTAAAGGGTCATTTTAGCACATACTGGCTCAAGAAAATGATTTAAAATATTAAAAAGTTGCAAAGTGTCACATTAAGAGGACCGGGGCTTCAGATCTCCCGGTCAATTTCACGCTCACAGATTTACTCTGAAGTTCCAATAAAGGAAACATACCTATAAACTACATTTAAATAGCTGTGGTGGCCATCTTGAATGGGGTTAACTCCAAAAGGTAATCAGTTGTAAATTATTACTTTTAATTAAAATCCATCTAGTCAATATTTAGATGATTTGCTTACAAACAGGGTTTACATAAAAGTTAATGGCAAAGGTGTAAACAGAGATCTCATGCTCAGTGCTCAGAGTGTGTAATGGGGATGACGTAGAGCTACTAACACACAACGTTTCAACTCATTTGCAAAATTTGCACAATTACAGCTATTTATGTGTATTCTAATGTGGTAGTTGGTAGTGGTGGCTCTTGAATTGGGCTAATAGATTCTGAAAGCTGAAAGTCCCATGGAGCAGTTCACGAGATGCTTTTTTTTAAAAACACACAAGCAAAAACATTACCACCCACTGTCAAAATCCAGGCAACAACTGTACAAGAGTAAAGTTCTCTAATCCTTTATGCTTTCTTTAAGAAAGTTAATAAAAAGTTTAAAATCCATCACATGGTAAGATGTTTTTGTTGTTGTTTTTCCATTTCAGCACCTTGAACAAGCATGTAGTTCCACAGCTCAATTATAGATCCAGAATCTCTAAAGGGGCTAGAATAAGTGGATGTTCCTCTTTTGTGCATTATTTATTTATTTATTTATGCTATTTCTGTAGACATCATTGGTAGAACCATTAGTCATACCAGAGAGGAATTTTATTAATAGCAAAAATGAGCTGCGCCTCGTTGTTAAGGCATTGGCTGAAGTGGTTCCTGTGTCCATTAGTGATCCAGTAAAGGCTCATCCATCTTCTCCATCAGTAATCACACTTATTTTATCAGTCTATAAAACCTTAAAAAAACACTCCACTGCTATTTCTTGTTCCATTGCTGTCTCTGTGTATACATTATTTTCATTGATGAATGTGTTTCAGCCTCTTTTATATTGAAGATGCTTTGGAGCATTTACATGTATGTGTGTTGCAGAGACACACAGGAGGAAATTGTTGCACCAGTGGAAAAAGCATCACTGATGGACAAGGAAGTCCTCTGAACTGTTTCTGGTAATGCCCATGTAGGGAAGGGGCATTGCTGTGACAGATGGCACAAGCTAGACAGACTGTTGGGTAAAGAAACATATGGCACCTTAGGCACCATTAGTCCTTGCCAGAGGTATAAATGCTTTTCTGCACCAAGCCAAGAAGAGCTGGACCATTGTTCTCAGGTGCTAAACTGTAAGTGGCATTTACATCCACTCATCTAACTACAGTATATTGGAGAATATAGGGTAGTTTATTGACTACTTATTGCTATACAAGATTAATCACAGATTGAAAGAGTCTATCCTTGAAATGTTTATGTTTACGTATTTGGCAGCTTTTATCCAAAGCTACTTACACAGAGGCAAGGCAGTAAGGCAGGTGAGGTTTCTTGCCCAATGAATGAATGAGACTGGGATTGAACCAGCAGCACTTACTGCAATTACTGGATGACCTGCTCTACTGCCTGAGCCACTGCCATGTTCCAAACCAATCTTTTTACTTGGGTTTACTTGGGTTTTAAGCATAAACTCACAGCACAGTTTATATAAAATGTTAAAGACCAAGAACCAAGCTCATTATGTGTACTGGCGTAAAGGGTGAAGCTACAGATTTGTGTCACATTGAACTACAGGACTACAAAAATGCAGGCTAGTGTTGGCTGGGATTTTCAAAATTTAAATACTTGGACATAATGGATGTTTTTTTTTTCTTCTGCTTCTCGATCTTGTTGTTCTCTACGGTGAGTCAGTCATTGTTTATCAGCATGTCTGCTCAATGAAGCAATACTACAATATATGAGGGCATTCTGTGGCTGATGCACATGTATTCTCAAAATGAATATTTAATCATCCTGATTCATAAAGGTAGGGGTCTTTGTGCTTTAACCAAACTCATTTACAGTCGATCACTTTATTAAAAATTGAAGCACTTTTCAAAACCTTGACAAAGCCACATTAAGCCTTTTTGATAAACAAAAGCAGAATTTATCGTTTTTTTGGAAATTACATTTAGGCAATTTCCAACATGGACGTTTTCTCTTTTCAGCTCAAGAACTTACAACTGTTCCATATTCAATTTTATTTCAGTGAAGAGAGCAGATCCTTAAATATCTCATTCTCTGCCATTGCAGAAATCATAAACATTTTCAAATCTGCAAGCCTGCATCCACACGGAGACACGCTCATACATACCTGCCTCATCACAGAGTCAACTAATGTCAAGGTAGCTTGCTGTTATTCAGTGTGCCAACATATCAAATTAACCATCCTTCTAATAAGCACACATGAGATTAGACAGTCATGCATTAAAGCTGTTTATAATGAGTATTCATGGCAGAGTGAAATAAATTAAAATGTTTCCATCTTCTTGTAATTGTCATTCTGGCAGCGAGGCTACAATGAAAGAAAATCAGAAGCTATGGTTTAGTAAAATGAAAACTAAGGTAGTGTAAAAAAAACTATATTTGATGAAAAAATAGACAAAAATATCCGATTTTAGAACAAGGTGTCAAAAGAACGCATGAAGATGAAGAACAATGGGATTCCCTCCACCCCATCTCATTTGACAGCAAGCGTACTCGTATGAGAGTATGTTTTGCTCCCGTTCCTCAAAGAGGCTCATCATCCAGCAAAGATAAGTCTTCAAAGCCATGAATCCCTCAATCACCATTTTGTCAATGAATGATTTCAGTGGGAGGCGAGCAGGTACGGCAGACATGAAGGGCTATACTGCAAGGGGGAGAGGGGAAATGTGGTTCTGATTTAGAATTCAGTCTGAAAATCCATCAAGATTTGCTCAACAGATGAATCTGTCATGCGAGTGGCGACACACAAAGTGGACTACATAATCATATTCTTTTTGCTGTGCTGGAGCCCAGCTTTGTGAGCGTGTTTATTTGTGGGTACGTGTGAGGCTGTGCAAAGCTGCTTCGAAGCAAGCACAAAATCTATATTCATTACTGCAGCTGCTGAGATATCTTAAACCTGTTACATAGCAACATAGGTGTAATTTTGGGGGGTACAGGGGGGACATGCCCCTCACCACCACCCCACACACATGCTTTTTCATAAGGCAGTTTGGATACATTCATAGAGGTAGAATATCATGTAACGTTAATGTCCTACAATTTTGAAATCAAAATCGCTTCCTTGCATGGCAACATGGGTACAATCTGGTTTACATCCTACAGAATGTAACTTGAATGAAAAAGTTAACATTAAGAGTTACAATTTCAATTTTAGAACTGTGCATTAACCACAGGGTCAACAATCCTGCATAGTTTTGGTTTCTATACAGAACAAACCTAAAAAAACAATTCTGTTGACATGTCAAAGGAGTTTAAAGGTGCAATATGTAAGAACAAAGTAAAAAATGACATCCTGTGGTCAAATTTGGGTACTGCAGTCCATTTTTCTAAACAAAAACGCCTATTCTCACTACTGTTTCGTGAGTTTTATGACTGTTGCCAGCTAAGCATCAGCGCCAGAAAATATTAGATGACAAGCAAAGATAAGTCATACACCTTAAGTTGATAAGTAGATAAATACATAGTCAAATCTGGTGTTAGCACTCTTGTGTGTTTTACGGTAGGGAGCACTTTCTACCTATTATGGTAGTATGCCTCTGGAATTAGAGGAAGTGAAGTTGTTTGTCGTCTTGCTGTTAGCTAGAACAAGAATTAACTTCTGGGTCGCTCCTTTTATTGGCTTTGGTTCTTTAAACAACTTTGGAACTTTTTGCCTCCTGGTGCATAATTACTAATGCCAGCGCTGCCGCATGAGCTTGGCACAGACTTGGCAACCCCGCAGGCTCACAGATTGTAAACAAAGACAACGTCCCTCTTTAGTTTTTGTGAAAGGAGAAAATCAACCCTAGCCTGGCAAGCCATCCTATATATGTGTATATATAGTCTGGCCACGAACCATTGGCGGCTCTCAGTCGTGAGGCGGGATCTACGGTTGTCTTTCAAAATGTCTGCACGCAATTGGCTAGTGCTAGGACCAATCAGCGTAATGAACAACACGACGTAATCACAGCGACGGAAAAGAGGGAGGCAGCAATGGCGTCTAACATCAATGATTTCTGTCGTTTTTGTATGAAAAACATGCGAATATCAGGTGTACTGGGACATTGCACTACTTTGTTTGATAAAAATAAGAAGCCGCTAAGTATAGCCGACAGACTTACGCATGTTGGAGTCTAAATAATCCAACGTTGATGACAAAGCCGTTTCAAACGAACGTGGTTCCTGCGCCGCCGCCATGTTGCTTGGGTTCGCGGCCGCAGCTCTGTCATCGGCTACTCCCGCTCTGTGATTGGCCCACATAATAGAGCGCTGTGATTGGCCCAACCAAAACTATAGCGAGCTGTGATTGGACAGCCACAGCAGCGGAGCAGGCTGCGAGGGTTCCAATGAAGCGTGCCTAGACCAATCTCTGCAAAGCAAGAATCTGGTCACTAGGCTAAAACAACCCACCAGCCGGCTGAGAATGAAATCTGTTTCAATTTAATCTTCCAACATGATAGAGACATTAGATTGTTTTGTGATTATTTCATTGTAAAAGTCTTTCATATTGCTCCTTTAACTTGTTAGCACGTTAGCTAGAACACAAGTTTATTTAAATATTTTTATCTGTAAATACTTTGTTTCTAGCAGCCTGTCAACAAGACAACTGGCTCAATTTTTTGAGTTGCATTTGTTTAAAAATGCTTTATTTTAATCGTACAACCAACAAGTTATGTATGTTTTAGGCCCCATGGTTTCCACAGGATCTCCACAAGTTCATTCTCAGTGTGCCGCTGTCCATGGTGCTGATAAGGAGGGAGCAGGCGCTGTCCACGGCGCTGAACAGAAAGGGGTAAATGCAGCAGAAAAAGGTGTTGTCCGAGGTGCTGAACTCCGGCCTCCGGACCAGGCAGACAGCAGCCATAACACAATGACAGAGTTCTACCAATAAAATTAAATTTACTGAAAAATCAAGATAGAGTATTTGTTATCCAAAAAGTCTGGATTTAACTAACCAAGTTACCAAGGGTAACAAATGTACCAACAATGAATGAGTAAAGCCAGATAAAAAAAGTTGCAACATTATAAAAAAGTATTAGAAGTAGAAAAAATGTAATTCAAGAAAAAAAGTATTTAAAAACTAAATCAGGATTAATGTTTACATGGATTCGCAGGACCCATAGGTCCCATAGATATTTCCTTGAATAAATAAAACAACCGCAGTGTAGCAATTTCAGTATATAAGTACAAAACAGTCCCATAAAATAGTAATGACCAAATTTTACACTGTAGCTCCGGTGAAGCAGCTGCCCCAGAAGCCACATTTTAAGTCAATACAACATAAACTCCGGGGTTATTAGGAAAATGTTTAACTGAAATGCTTTTTAAAATAAAGAGATGTCTTTAAGAAAACCATAATGCCAAAAGAACAATATTGAAAAGATACAATTTATTTGTAAGAATTCTGTAAGTGATAGTAGAGTTCTACAGCCCATAATGGCTCATAACCAGGGACATCTTCTTCTGCATTGTGACTAAAATGTTCTTATATAAACAATAACATTAGTTTAGATTTGAACTCCTGGTAAACCAGAGATGATTTTTGTTTCTCAAATTAAATTATGAAAACCTATGAATCAAAAAGTACTCCTATTCCAGAATGGATTTTATTTTCATTTATTTACAAATAAATAAATTCCATTTTTTTCTCATGTAAACTTGAAGAAAATTAATGTTCAAGCTCAGATCAGAGCACTCTAGGTAGTCCATACAAAAAAGCAGTGGGATAAATTATTAACCATCTAGCGTTATTTAAAAAAATAAAACAACTGAAACTATATTAAATTTTTGTTGTAAAACCAAAGATAAAGTAAAAACAGCATGTGGATCGAGAAAATTAATATCAAAAAAATACTAACTAATATCTGAATGAATTACTAAATGGTCGGAGGTTACGTGTTATTAAACCACAGAGGGAATGAAAAACAAATCACAGAAAAACACAATATGACATGCTGCTGCTCAAACAGCGCTGAACCTGGGGGTAGCTAATCCCAGTACTCACAAGGACATCTTCTAACAATTAGAACAAAGTAGCAGCAATTTGGATGATTTCAATGAAAAACAAGAAGAGGTATCCCTGTAACCATAGTAACTGACTGCTGCCTGTTGAGAGTGGATGGTGGAAAAACATTTATAAATCACAGACAACCTTGATCTGAAGAAACTCTGAATATGATATAATAACTGGAACAAAAAGGCATCACATACTTTGGGTGGAAATGGCTGCACTTCTTTTATACAGACTTCAAAATATTTTTTTTTCTAAAAAGTAAAAACATTGATGTCAGACAGACAGGATATCAACTGGTTATGGAGCTGCGCTGTAATAATAAAAACGCTTCCAAAGTGCTCAGCAACTTAAATCTCGTATCCAAGCAAGAAACTAGCATGATGCGGTTTTACCAACACAGAAAGTGGACTAAAATAAGAGTGCCATTACCAACAGAGCTGCTGAAATGCACTGGTAATGCAAAAAAAAAGAAAAGAAACAAAAATCATAAATGTTTTAGGGCGACTTTGTAACACTTGTCCAAGGACAACATCTAAAAAGTAGTCTTTAAGCTGCCTGGAGAATTTGCTGTTATTTTGTTCATTTGAAATTTTAAAGTAAACGAATAAATTAAAACTAAACAAGTAGACGAAGCAACAAAATACGCAAATCAGTTATTTGTTTGGAAAATAAACAAATAATAACTAAAATGTAGGGCTGGACAATATGGTCTAAAATCAATATCACGGTATATTGAGGAGTTCACCTCGATAACAATAAATGGACGATAACTACATGTATGAGTAAAAACAAAAGTTGTCCACTAGATGGTGCTGTCACGTGTATTACGTTGAGTCACGCTGTCGTGTGACTCGAGGTTGTACAGCTTCTTGAACTTCGCCAATCTACACACATTTTCTTTTTTTATTTCTGAATTTATTGACACGGGAAAAACAATATCGATAAAAGTCAGAAATTTCGATAACGATAAATTTTCGATTTATTGCCAACTACTAAAATGCAATCGTTATAAACTTCTATGTGATTGTGAACAGCAGAACATTGATTTAGCAATGCTTAATCAAGGTTCCATCTATCACATACTGAACGTTTCAAAAAATTATTGATGTCTACTGTATACATTTTTTGGAGACAGTAATGCAACAAAAACTGTATATTACCACATATGTATAAATAAAATTACAAAAAATTTGAAAATATGAATACCCATAAATAAGAAACAATTAGGATTTTTTTGTGTTTTTTTCCCCTCAAGCACATGCAAAAACTACAACCCAAAGTTTAATTTCTTGAGCGCGGTACTGGTGGATGTGGGTTACTGATTTTGATGGACAGCTGTGGTAAATTTCCCACTCAGTCAGTGTCCCAGCAGAGCACATTTTACAGAAGCTTTGGACTTGGTGATAACTCCCTGCTGGATTCACTCAGTGTGGCACCACAGAAATCAAACACTTTTTTCCACGAGCCATTAGCTGGTTGTGCATCACCCATCTGCCACACTGTAAACTCTCCTCTTAGAGTTGTCATTCAAGCAAAAAGGGACTCAATGATCCATGTCGGGCACGTTTTTTTTAAAGAATGTTTTGATAGAAAAGGTATTTGTCCTTTGCAGTAATAGAACAAATGAATGTGCGTTCACTTCAGCAGAGCTAGTCCATTTACAGAGCATTAGAAAAGTAAGGGGTGTTTCTATAAAGCAAAGCTGCAATTTAACTGACAACTTAACCGATTCAGGGTTAAGTGAGTGTAAAAGAAAGGAGAATGCTGGTCGGCATGTGTGTGTGTGTGTGACCATATAGGCAAGCAGTGAATGCCATTCATCTGTGTCTGTGCTTCCATGCTTGACTAGCTCACTCCACTGTGTGCAAAAGGAACCAGGGGCTCACAGCAGGAAGCCTGCACCACACAGAAATCTGTCTGAGCTGTTCCCAGTCAGCTCAGACACACTAACCATGCACATCTCATGCACAGAGCAACACCATGTGTCCTCTACAGTGTAAAGTCATTAAACAGAGCTTCATCCAGGGCTGGCGCCATACCCCGGCTTCCCTTCACACCCTGGGAGTCAAAGCTTGGCATTCTCACTCTGCTTATTAGCTCAACTGATCTTGACTAAAAAGGTTGTTTATCTCCCTCTTTTTCCTTCACCCTCTATCACATTCATGTATGACCTAACACGGCCCAAGAGAAAGCCATTCACAGACACAGTGTGAATCTGAACAAGTGGAGCATCCATAGATGCTCACTTGCATGCTTTATTAGCGAGCCAGCAGTAGACACGGGACACAAAAGTGTGAGGCACTCAAACAAGGACGCCAACCCAAGCCTGGTGCATTGAGAGGACAAAGCAGCAGGAACCAAGGGCTTAATTTACCAAGATGGCCGCAAATTACTGTGAACTTTTAGATTGTTATGCTTTATTAAGTTTGGCTGGGAATAAACAAAAAGTCATGTTATCTGCACTCACAGAAGAGGAGTGTTAACTTGAATGTGCTGCTGGTAATTAAGAGCTAATACGGTTCCACTTAACAAATCCTGTCTATTTCTTGAGATAAATGGAAAACATGGGGAAAAAAACAAGTTCTTTTCAACTAGGCTGGAAATGATTGAATAAACAGCAAAAAGGCCAAGCATTACTCGAAAAAAATATTTTTGGGCCAGATTTTAAAACTAAGATCAATCTCTTTTGAGAAATGAAGTAGCTGTTTTTGTCTCTTCTCATTATCTTTACTTATCTGGGTCTTAGTCACAGGGGCAGCAGCCCTAGTGGGGAAACCCAGACTCTCCCTTCCTCAGTCACCTCTGCATTGTGGGATCCCAAGGCATTCTAAGGCCAGTCTAGAAATACAATCCCTCTAAACTGATCTAGGTGAATGATAGGGTCTCATCCCAAAAGGACAAGCCCAAACCACCTCCACCAGGAGATGTCCAAGGGGCTTCCTTACCACATGCCCAAACCACCTATGTTGGCTTCTCTTGACATGTAGGAGCAGCGGCTGTGTGCCTCCCAGAAGTCCGAACTCTTCACTATACCTCTAAGACTGAGCCACTTTGTTGAGGAAACTCATTGTGGCTGCTTGCATCTGCTTTTATGCTCTTTTATCATTACCTAAAGTTCACCACAAGTGACTGTTGGAACATAGAGCAACAGGTTTGCCTTTCTGTTTAGCTCCCTTTTCCATTTATTTAACCAAGAAAGAGCCTTGAGATTAAAAATCTGAATCTGCGACCTCCGGGTCTGCAGCTGTGTATTATTGTGGAATTCACAAAGGGGGAGGCAGGGTTTGATCTAATTCATGCGTCTTGTTTCCAGGGTTGAAGGAATGGGTCACGAAAATAACAAATTTCTTAAAAAATTACATCTCAATAGTGCCAACAGGAATATTTTATTATAGATTGTGCCTACCGTTGCTCTTGAAGGTACAAAATAGCATGATACAGGTCCTTTAACACTATTAGAAAACATAGTGTTGAGGCACAACTTTTTATTGTAATATGACACTTTTTTAATCACACAAAAAAATTCACATTATAAAGGATGATTTAGTGGGACAGAGCCTTAAAGAGGAACTTGACTCATATGTTTTATACATTTGCAGTGGTCTCTAATAGGAATGAATGTCTTGTAAGTCGTTCTCATGTGGCGACAAAAGCTCCGGTGGAGGAGAAAGTAGCTTCAGACGACAGGATTTGGAGTCTGATATTTGGACATCTTGCCTCTGATTGGCTAACAGCAACGCGGCTCTACAACAGCAGTGAGCGTTGAATAATTTTGAACTACGGTCATAGAATCACATCCACTAAAGTTGACTGGCTGTAGTGATTAATCACACTCAGGAACCATTTGTATTTGTTACATCAACACCAGTATGCACACTCCATCTGTGCCACTTTAATGCAGCTTTATAACTTTGTTATGAATATGGACAGAAGATTAATGACTTGCTAGAAAATAAATCTTAAGAGGTTCGATTCTTTTACCTGACCTGAGCTGCATTAAACTGTTGACTAGCAATTCCTCTATCTTGGGTTTTGGTTTCTCCATTTTGTCCCTTACAGCAATACTGTCAGAAAAATATATCTCCTCTTTTTCCTATTCAGTTTATCTTTTTCTGCATCATATCCGGAGCCAGTGAAAGCATCACCCCAGGCCCTTGAGCCTCAAGACGTCGATAAGAGTGGCACCTTGCTGGCTGAAAACCAACCTGGATGCACCATCAAAAAGATGTTGCTGTATTTGGAGAGGACATTGAATAAAAAATAAATCTAAGGGTGGGACTATGTGCTGTAGGTGTTTGATAGTTGGGTGTGTGGAGGCAAAGTAGAACAGGAAAGGAAGAAAACAGAGGAGAAAGTGCATACAAATAGATGTTAAACCATCTTTGTTCATGCAATGCATCCTCGAGGAATTGTAGAACAAGCAGAATTTCATCCCCTCCTGTTGACAGCTCTGCATGAGCATGAGCAGGCAAGAATCCAAACTGCACACAATAATAAACACTAAATAATAAAAACAAGAAAACAAATATTTTTTAAAAAGCATGCAAAGCGTGAGAAATTCAAAGCGAGAGGTTGTGAAATGAATTAATGCAGCTGACTGCCGTGATGAAAAACAGAGCCGGCGCAACCACTAAGGTCAGAAAACACTGGCTCATGCACAGAAGTAAACAGCATTAAGATGCGATTAAACTTGATAAAACTTCAGCCCTTATTAACCACAGCTACTTGCACGTCCTGCAGTAGGGAGTAACTGCACTGCAAATAGGGCTGTTGTCATTTCAATGTAAACAGCAGTGTGCAAAAAGATCGACTATAAAAATAGCTTATTAGAGTACATAAATAATAAAGAGCTGTTTAATGTCTCAGTACATGTGGTTTCAATGGAACTACACAGACAATCCACTGAAATTCAGGGTAAAAATTAACGCCTACGGTATAAGAATCCACCAGACATGAAGACTGTTCTGTTCTGGTTCTGTTGCATAAATAAAAACAAAAACTGGATAAAAGTCATGCTGATGGGCCTAAAAACAGAACACTACTCATACATGTCTGTTTTCTCGTCTCATCTCTAATCTGAACTGAACACAGCACAGGGTGGAACCTCAAGTTCCTTCATGTGTTAACCTAAATGTGTCAGCAGCATTAACAAGGTCTGCGTCAGATGTTACAGAAAAGGACATTCTGATGAGAAACGAGCAACTGGGACAAGAAACCACTGGACGAAGGAGAGAACTTTAATCTGTTGGAATGCTAATGTGCGAGGCCATATGGACATTCAGGCATTATCTACGATTAAATCTGAGAAGAGTTGCTACAGACGCCTGAGTGTTCAAGAAGGGAGTTGGGTCGCCAACAAATGTGTTTTGAATGTAGAAATAGAACTGTATGGAAAAATATTGACAGATACTACAACACAGAGCAGCATCCTGCAACAGGGCAAGTAACCACGTGGAATTTGTTTCACAGGTGGAAAATACATAACTTAAATTTCATTTTATATATTATACATATATATATATATATATATATATCTTTCTAAATATTTAAATAAAAATAATCCCAACATATTTGTGAAGCCCAACCTATGAGGTTAGTTGAGATCATTTCAAAGTAGAAGAAGCTAAAAAAAAGCAATAAGGAAAGATGTTAGCTAGCCAAAAAACATTGAAATGGTACACCATAAAACTGGATAGAGGAGAGTACTATTTTGTGGTCAATTCCTGTAAGTTGAAGTCAGACGTGTGGCAAAACATAAGAAAGATCACTAATAAAAATGAATAAAATCAGTGTATTGTATTTGTGTCCAGGTTTCGGGTCGGATCGCTGTTCTGGATTTGACTGGGAGATAACCACGGGTACTGGGTGGGGGTGGAAAATCATGTTAACAGGTGCTGGTCAGTGTGGGTTGGAAACATTTGACTTGTGCAGGACTCTCCCACAGAGCTGCAGTCAGCTGCTGGTGAAAGGGACATAAATTTAATTAATTGTTATTTTTATGCATCTCATATGCTGCCAGTGTGTTTTGCCCTTGTTGTGCCACCTATACTAGTGCTGATGTTTTTAAAAACACCACCACAATACTGGTGTGAGTTTAGCCCTCAAAAAGAACAGTAATGCGAGACAAATTAAATGCATGCCTGCAAAGTATGACACAAGATCATTTAACAAACTGTTATGTGTTGATTACATTGTTTTTTTGATCATTTGGAGCATAAATCAAAATGCCTTTCTGTGTGTGTGCTGTGTCTCTGTGTGTGTGTGTGTGTGTGTGTGTGTGTGTGTGTGTGTGTGTGTGTGTGTGTGTGTGTGTGTGTGTGTGTGTGTGTGTGTGTGTGTGTGTGTGTGTGGTCCACTTACTGAGTCTCTTTGCAGCCTCTAGAGCCTCAGAAGCCGTATCAGCCACGTAGAAGCGTTGGACAGCCACACCACTGTCTTGCATCAGCTTCTTGCTCTGATACTCTTGTAGATTCAGCCATCTCCTGGGATTCAGCCAGGTGCACTAGAGCGAAAAGCAGAGCAACGATTACAACTTGTGAGAAAACGATGATTAACATGATGTGATCTTTTTTTAGGACGTCCATCATAACTAATGATAACAATTTTTCCTCTATAACTTAACCTCTCTCTGCGCCTGTCTGTTGACATATTTCACATTATACAACACAAAAACATGTCTTGCACCTGCATCAGAGCTGCATTACAGTTAAGGAGCCGTTTGCTCCATCAGCAGACACTGGTCCTGTCAGCTCCAGCTGTTGTTGCTATTAAAAAGAAATTGGCTTTTTAATGGGAAGGCGAGACAAAGGCTGCATTTAGAGACTGAATCCCTTTGCAACAGCACACAAAACAAAGTGCACAGGTGTGTGAGCACATAGCCATGTGTGCAAGCATGCAAATGTTTTCAAAGGGACGAAGTTCAGGGAGTCATTAACAAGAGAAAGGGCAGTAAATTAAAAAAGAAAACAACCCTTTTGACATAAATTAGGGTTCGACGCGTAGATGTTGCTAAAGTGTTTCTGTTTGGTGAATCTGCAAAGAATTTACAGAAAAAAATGTTCAATACTTAATGCTAAATCTAGGTGAGCAGATATAAAATGATGTCTGCTGTTGTACATGTTTTTGGCTTCACAAGACTTTTTTGACGAGATATGCATAAAAATGGCTGGCACAAACACACAATGCACTGCATATGGCAAAAGCAATTAAGCCACACCAAATCTGCATTCCTGTAAATTATCCCACAAAAAACCTAACCTGCAGATGCTGCTTTAGCAGTTTTGTAGATATTCAGGCTCGGCTGCCATAAAACTCTGTACTGTGCAGCTCAGAAAGGATTAAAGTTAAATTTTAGTCCTACAGAAAGTGAAAGCAAGAAGGAGAGGGCACACAATGATATTCTCTAAAACTCGCCTGTCTCAGCAAACTAGAAACCAGTTGTCATTTTTAAGGACCCCTTTTATATTGGATGACAAACCCGTTATGACGTAAAAGAAAAAAGGAAAATCAGCCAGAATATAGACAGTCTTTGGAGAATCTATTAAGAATGCAGTGGGCTTTTATGTGCCATGGATCCATGATAGCACACACAAAACCTCTGTAGTGAGGTCGATGTGGTTTGTGGTCACGGTGACAGTGAATTGGAGCCTGGGGGAGCATGGTAGCCATGTATTAACGACATGAGGCCCACAAGCACCAACATGGCTTTGTCTTCATCTTTTAATTTTTTTTATTACCAAATTTATTGACATGGGGAAAATTCTATTAGTTAGAGTCAGAACTTTCGATAACAATAAATTTTCGGTTTATCGCCCAGCCCTACTACAACTCCATCACATGATATTTGCAGTGTGATCTTGTAGCATGTAGCTGCATCCTGACCATCACACACCTGTAGGGCGTTGGTGGCTTAAGAGTTGGGAGTTAGCCCTGTAACCGGTAGGTTGACAATTCTAACCCAGGCTTGTTCTTTTCAGTCATTGTGTCCTTGGGCAAGACCCTCCTTGCCTGCTGGTGATGGCCACCATTGGTGTCTAGTATGGAAGCCTTGCTTCTATTAGTGAGCCCCAGGGCAGCTGTGGCTACAATGAAGCTCATCACCATCGACGTGTGAATGGGTGAACTGACTGCAGGTGTAAATCACTTTAGAGTTCTCTGACTCAGAAAGGCGCTATACAAGTGAAGGTCATTTATCATTTACAAGCACATTGATATAAAAAGTTAAAAAGATCCTTTTACTTTCAGGTTTGAAGAGAATTTTTTGAGATTAAATACAACTGAAGACTGTGGATGGTTGGGTGTGTACTCTCTGCGCCCTGAAGGGATTTAGGAGAAAACCTTAGATCCTACAGTAGTGAGTGAAAGATAAAAATACCTGTTTTGATGTATAATTTGTATTAAAAAAAGTTGTGGGAGTAAGAAGAGTTGCAAAAAAGTATAACATTTTAGAGGATTTTAAAGTTTGAATCACACAACAGTCAGTGGAACATTCTGTGGGGGAGAAGGCGCTAAAACTGCCCCGCTATGATAAATGACCCACACTTATATAGCGCCTTTCAAAGTCAGAGGACTTTACACTATCATTCATTCATTCACACACACACATTCACATGCTGGTGATGATGAGCTACAATGTAGCCACAGCTGCCCTGGGGCACACTGACAAAGCCGTTTCTTACTTGTAATGAAAACACAACACAGACTGTGTACAATAGTGTAGAGCTGAGCTAATGGTGCGTTCCAGTTGTCCTCGGAACTCGGAATATCCAACCAGGAAATGACGTAACGAGCTTGTTTTGCGTTCCAGATTCCAACTCGGAAAAACCAAAAGAAACCAGGAAAAAAAATCTTTAAAACTTTAAATAAATAAAAAAATCAAACATCAAAATGTAAACACCAGGAACAGTTAAAAAACCATAAACACCAGTCAATTTCGGCGGCAATGCTCACGTTTTCAGCAACGTAACTATTGATAACAAGTATAAACAACAACTTAGTGCTGTTAAATAGCAAAAAGAAAGAAAGCAGAACGTATAAATGATGAAAAAATAAAGACGACAACAACTATGGTAGCACTGGGCGCGGCCATCTTTAAAATGGTGATCTCAGGGTCCTCTGAAACGTATGAGCTCGCAATTCCGAGTTCATTGCATCATTTCCGGTTAACTTATCTCGGAAAAACGATTTCCGAGGACAACTGGAATGCACCATAAGTCTAGCCACTGAGTAGTGGAAAACCCCCTAGTCCAACCTTTATGTGACCAGCTAAAGTCTGCTTGTGCTATAGAGTTCCAACGGAGGAAAGGTTTTCTCAACAGTTCTTTTGGCCAACATACTTTTAGGTCAAAGCAAGCAAATCTCAACAACATGAATCGTTTTCATGGAAAATTTACATGTATTTTCTTAATGCTGCAGGATGTGAAAACAGACAAAAATCATAAAGGAATCACAAACGAGATGATAATGAGGGTGATTTAAAGCTCATGTATTTTCACCCTTAATTATGTCTGCCTCTTTGTTTCCTTCTTAACAAAACAATATCATTTCTAGTTAGAAAATAATCAGAAAACAAAGCAGTCTTCATGTGCATCATTGATGCTAAAACATTCTCACCCCGATAACTTTAAATTAGTTTAAATAATTGCTTAAAACTTGCCTGCATGTAAAATAAAACAAAAACATTCAGCCTAGCTTGTGCAGTTGAGTGGAGAAGATACGCTTAATCGATAGAAATAATTCAATAACTTTGAGCTGAACCTGCTGACTTTTTCAATCCAAAGCAAGCTCAAGGATCACACCAACCTACAACAGCACACTAAACAGCAAACCAAAGCAGCTAAATTAGCCTTCGACATGGTTGATCTTACCCTTTAGCCAAACTTTTTTTGTTTTCTGAAGCAACAATAAAAATGTTCAAATTTACTGTCTTAACAGACTTCCCAAACAGATCTAGATTCTATTTCAAAAGAAAGGCACCAACCAAAAAGCAACACTGTCCAAAGAGTGTGACATTTATGTACTCAAATGGCACAGGATCTCACACCTCCAGAGTGATGTGCACTGGGATAGTTTATGTACGATATGACCGGTTTTTGACCCGACAGCTCCTCAACCAAATAAAAAAAAAGTGTATGAGTCATAACCTACAAATAGGTTGGACATTGTTCTTTTTTAAAACAAGATTACTGAAATATATACCCATGAGAATCGTTTAATTTGCTATTTAATATTCTCTTTGATAGAAATATTGTTTTAGCTGAAGGCAGTGTAGTCCTCAATATTAAACTGCCATCCTCTGATTTTATAAAAATCACTGCAGTAAAAGGCAAAAAAGGGAAATAGATTATTTTTTAAAAATGGAAAAGGGAACATTTTCCTTTTTCAAGCTACCCTTATATGAAAACAGAGTTTGCGGCTAAAAAAGGTATAAAGGTAAAAATTGAAGTACTGGACACACTTGCCTTATGCCTAGGCAACAACCACATCATACCATCAGTATAAACCTAGCATGGTCTGATCTTCTAGCTACACCCTGATACGATGTGAGATTTTTGCGTAAAGTTGAGGCCTGGGGCAAGACACAACCACAGCAGGATTGTTTTGGGAACTTGCTGCTGATGTAAAATGTAATTGAGGTAATTAGTTTATTGACATTTTAGTAGGTCACTAAACTCTTTATCACTGTCAATAGCAGAGAACCTCCTTTTCAGAGAGCACTAAAAGTATAGCAGCATTATTATTGCCATCACTATGAAGGTCACACTCCTCAGTCTCCCTGGTAAGGTCTATTCAGGGGGTTCTGGAGAGGAGGATCCGTCGGATAGTCGATCTCAGATTCAGGAGGAGCAATGTGGTTTTCATCATGGCCGTGGAACACTGGACCAGTTCTATACCCTAAGCAGGCTCCTGGAGTATGCGTGGGAGTTCGCCCAACCAATCTGCATTTGGTTTGTGGATTTGGAGAAAGCGTTCGACTGTGTACCTCAGTAAGACATGTGGGGGCTACTCCTTGGAGTATGGGGTACCTGAAATGAGTTTTCTCCACAGGTTGTCTGGGCTCTCCCTTAAGCTTGGTTTATACTCGACGTGTCCGCGCAGCTCCACGGGGCAAAATTACGTCATTTTAGCAACCACGCCCCTCCGCGTGGCCTCCACGTGGCCCAAAGTTTCCGCACCACGCACCTAGGAAATTTTCTAACTACGCGGACGGTCTTGCGCGGAAAAACATGGTGGACTGGCAAGAGCTCGTAGTGGCAGAGGTTCGTAAATACAAATGTCTCTATGATTCGGCTCATAAAGATCACCGTGATCAAAACATTATTAATAATTTGTAGAAATAAACTGCTGTCACACTCGGAAAAGACGAGGAAGCAGTAAAAAAAAGTAAAAAACAGTGATTTCTACTTCTACTATAGTGTAGTGTTGGATGCATGCCCCATGCCGCCCCCTACAGTCTGGGAGAAAATTGGCTCACAGCAGAGACAAGCCGCAGAAGGTAGGAAGGAACCATAAATGCTGCAAGTTCCGACACGCGTTCCATCCGCACGTCTCATTTCCGCGCGGAATGTACATGCGTCAAGCATAAACCAACCTTTAGAGTGAGAAGCTCGGGCATCGGGGAGGGGCTCAGAGTAGATCCGCTGCTCCTCCACATCAAGAGGAGCCAGTTGAGGTTGCTGGGGCATCTGGTTAGGATTCCTCCTGGATGCCTCCCTGGTGAGGTATTCCAGGAATATCCAACTGAGAATAGGCCAAAAGGATGACCATGGACATGCTGGAGGGACTATGTTTCTTGGCTGGCCAGGAAACACATTGGGATTCCCCCAGAAGATCTGGACAAAGTGGATGGGGAGAGGGAAGTCTGGGCTTTTCTGCTTAGGCTTCTGCCCCTGCGACCCAACCCTGAATAGGCTGGAGAAAATGGACGGACGGACAGACGGATGGATGGACAATGAAGGTCTTCTGAATTTGCCAGCATCCAACTATGTTCTAAAGCAGGGGTCCCCAATCCAGGTCCTGAAGGGCCGGTATCCAGCAGGTTTTAGTTGTAACTCTGCTTCAACACACCTGATTTCAATTAGCAAGTGATTAGCAGGCTTCAGCAGAGCTTGATGAGCTGCTGCACAGGTGATTCAACCACTGAATCAAGTGTGTTTGAGCAGAGAAACCACAAAACCTGCTGGATAGCGGCCCTCCAGGACCAGGATTGGGTACCCCTGTTCTAAAGGGTCATGAACAGTCTAAAAGTGTGGTAACCCAGAAGAGGGTCTTAGTGGAGATATACAGCGATATAGTACACTGTTATATTGTTTCATTTTTTTTAATCTTCACTTCATGCCAAAATTATGTTTGAACCTACAGTCAGTATAACTGGCTCAAACACAGCTCTGCCAAAAAAGAAAAAAAAAAACAAAGGACAGCAAAGCAGATCAAGTTGATCTGTTCTCTAGTTGCAAGCATGGAACCGATATCAAAAGAGCTTCAAGTCAGAGCAGCCTGCTGAAAAAGGAAAGAAAAAAGCAAAGGAATTGTCTATTCTTGCATATTTCTTGTGTTTCTCCAAAAAGAAAATATTTATATTTATGATCTTAAAAAAACTAAATTTTAGTAGTTTTATTCTTTAACTTCCTTCGTATTAAACTCTACTTAAACATACATCAAGAACAGCTTTAATGATAATTTATCATAGTAGCTATTTTAAAGTATCTCAGTGGAAAAGTAATCAAGTTGGATTATGTGGTTATTCTGTATCATCATTTCTGAATGTTTTCCCTATATAACCCAACACTCAGTAATCCACAATTTATGCCTACAACAACCCTGTCAGAACCACACTGGATTAGCATGCTTTCTCCATTTCAACACTCATGAGAGCCTGCCTGGAGACTTCATTAAAGCCAAAACGGGTTGTTCTCCAGAAGAACAGAGCATGCTGATATATACCGTCTTTGTCTTTTGCATAACTAAATACATAAGGGGATTCTGTAGGTCAACTTTGCAGTCTTGACTCTAATAATATACTATTTATATGTTTCAATTATTACATCCTGCACTGTGTGTTTGTGAACCTTTGCTTTTTAAATCCCCCAATGAACTCTATTACAGCGAATATTGATGATATGGCTTCTGCAACAGCATGGCGAGGTTCAAAGGCAGAGCAGGAACTTCATTGGAAAACTTCATAAAGACACAGTAATACACAAACATATACACGCACACACACCCAAAATAAAAAAACATCATGAAATAAAACCAAAGGAAAAATGAAGCAGAATTTAGGGAAACCAAAACCGAATTTGGGTAAAATATGTCTGCCTGCATTAGTCACAGTCACAGAGAAGAGAAATACTGGTTTGTATAAATAATAGAATTTTTTCTTTTTCTGTCACTTTTTCTTGCAGGTTCACTCGAGTGGAACATATTCACATAGCCCTAACAAGCCAAGTTACAAAACAGTTTTTTCCTGTTGTGTCGACTCATTTCACTGCAGTCAGGAACCTGCAGGGCCCTCCCTCTCTAACAACATTTACCTCAGTCTTCCAAATGTTTGGCTCTGCTGCCTGGATGAACATTTCTTTCCAACAACCCCTTGGTTCTTTCAGAATTATAAAAAAAAAAAAAGATTCTACTTTTGACATCTGACCTTCAATTTGCAAAAGAAATAAAAGTAAAAAAGTTGTTGGTTGTGGAAAAAAAAAAACAATAATTACAGCACATCAAATAATGAAACTTCGACATGGCTTTTGAATGGTCCTCATGGTCCTCTGAATACAGGTGCAGGTTCATGGGACTGTAGCCAATTTCCCCGGATGTTGTTGCGAAAGAAAATTGATGACAAATTTAAGACACTTAAAACATGAAACGTAACCATAGAGCCAAGAGCAATTTCCTAAAAGATTAGAGGTGAGCTTCAAGGCGACGGTACATCAGCGTCATATCAAATCATTTGTCTCTGCTTGAGCCAAAGTAGACTTAAAAGACAATCAAGGAGGTTAAAGCAAATAAATACAAAATCAGACTAATCAATGCAATTAAGCAGCAATTTGCAAATTTCAGGCTCATGCTTTTTTTGCTTTAATCAGTAGTGTCTTTGTCAGCCATCTATCTTGACATTGCAGTTCACCTCTGAGCTCTTTGCAAGTTGTGTGGACTCAATCATTCATATTACCTGTATATAGGATGGCTCTAAACTAGTTTGTGCAACTGTAGCAACAAGATCATGCTTGGAGAAGGTTTTCTAACTTTTACCATTAAAATGTCCCCAATTGTCTCTCCTGAGAAAATGTGGCTTTCTGAGGTCCATGTTCAGTGATACCAAACAGCACCGTGACTACTTCTAACCCTTTGAATAAGCTGACTGAAGACTGAAGACACCTGTGATGCTAATTACAGAACAGACTTTAGTTTAATTATGCTCCGATGGTCAAATTATAATCTTTTCTAGGGGTTCCGCCATTAATGTCCAGGCTATTTTCATTATATTTTTCAAATTATTCTGTTGAACTGCAATTTAAAGGAGCAGTCTGTGTTCTTGGAAAAGCCATTCAATTAAGCTACATTTTGAGAAAAAAAAAAGGTCCAACTCCTTTCTTCAGGCTCCCCCATAGAGTCACATAATTTGATGGTGGAAGAATATGGCATAACACCTGCTTGTGACACACAAAAGCAGAACATGGTTAAAGTTTCCTGAACCCAACACAATCTCCTCCCACTCGCTTCAAACAAGCATTTCTGCATGCAGAGGGTTTTCTGTGCAGCAGGGTGACAGATATTCAGAGGAATAGTTTGATGGATGGGTTATGAGCCAATCATATAGGTAGTGGGCCAGCGCTAGATTGGATGACGTTTATCCCGGATTTTGCATTTCAGAGGCAATTAAAAATTTTCATTTTTTTGACAAAACATTTAATTTATTGGTTGCCATCGGTATGTGAAGAGCATTTCAAGCAGTATGGCAGAAATTGTTCCAGAAAAACACTGTGCCTTTCAAATGAACACCTAATTTTCATTGGTTCTTTTTAAGTACCTTTGTAATTGTTATTTTTGTCAATTCCAGTTATTTAACAAGGTATATAGAGATCTAAACATTTAATTTAATACCTCTTCAACACTTTTTAAGACCTTCTAAAATAAAATTGAGACTATCGCAATGAACTAATCAACTATTAAACACTCATATCTATTTTTAAATACGGCATTGCTTCATTTTCCACTTCATCTATTGGCTGGATACGTCACGTCTGGAATGGCAAGGCTGTAGCAATGGTACATAAAGTCACATGGTACGGAAACGCAAGCAAACAGCTGGCATAGAACAAAAAATTATTTTTAGTTTACAAGCATCTATTTTTCATACCTGCACAGATGACAACTAAAATCACCCCCACCCACATGGTTTTTATTGCAACTACGATCTGTTAAACTTTTTTTTTTAAATCATCAATGTATATGGAGTTGTGTGATCTTACATAAATTTTATAAAAAGAAAAATGTGTGAACCCCCCCCAAAAAAAACCCCTTCAATTAACTCATTAATTGCCAGCCGTTTTCTGATCAGCGTTTTTGAGCGTTTTTACTGTTTTTTTGAAGAGTCACAGAACATTGTGCTCTATGATCATGTAAACGCCAAAACTACCAAATGAATGAGTAGACTCACTTCTTACATCAGGAAGAATCGCCGTATTTCTAGCGTTATCCGTTCTTTCACAATCTGGTGCCCAAGCGCTGCTGCAGAAGCATTTCCGGTTCGGTGCATCGTTTTTTTCACAGCAGCGGCCCAAAACAAACTCGTAATCCATTGACTTTCCGCTTCCTGATCACGTGATGTGTGACATACACGGATGAAGATCTGCTTTAGACACGTGATGTTTGTTCTCATGATGCGGGGGCTCGTTCCGACGCCCACCCCGTAAAAAAAGGCAAATGACAACTATAGTCATCAATGGCAGTGAGCGGTTGGATGTCAAATGATGACTATAGTCGTCAATGGCAGTGAATGAGTTAAGATAAATGTCATATTTTGCTTCATAGACAGCGATTTTCACCAAAAAGCTGCAAGTATGAAACAAATCTATTTGAAGCACACATCAATAACAACATTGAAGACTTTACTAAATCGATTTAAGACTTTTTAATACTTTTTAAGGGTTTTAATTTTCCTTAAATCAATATATTAACTTTTAATATTTATGAAGACCCTGCAGACATCCTGTATAAATAAGTGATTGTGGGTTTTCCTTTATCATCAAGGTAAAAACAACTTAAACCACGTCTGTATGCTTTTGGAATATTTTAGTTTCCAAGAGTTGAGATTAATTAGCTTGAACTATGATAAAATCGGCTATAAATAAACATGATAAATGAAAGAAATTCCCCATTTTATACTCATAGGCTAATTTATTCAGTGTGATGTATTGTACTCCAGGTAAACCGTGTGCCCACTTGTTGTGTGTGTGCTAGTTAGATGGATGAAGACCAGGGAAAGGTTTGTGGGGAAGGAATATCCTTTTGCCCCCCCTTCACCAGCAGCAGTGGCTTAATCTCAGCTGTCTCTTGAAAGTAAAAAAATACCTACTGCTGAGACAGGAGTTAGTAGTGATCCTCACCTGTCAATCATTGACTGCTTCACAGAAAACACTCCACATTATATACAACTCCAGTAACTGCAAGCTCCTCAATTGGGCTTTTTCAACAATAATATAACTTTTCTTTTTTCAGATTTATTTGCAGGCTTTTCTGCAAATTGTAGCAAAGGCCCAGGCGGGGCTAGTAGTGACTGCTTGTAGTGTAACAGAATCAAAAATAAAGAAATAGTATAAAATCTGAATAATTTTGTTGAATGTGCTTTTTATACTTCTGTAATATAGGAGAAATAATATCAATGCATTGTTCAAACTTCATAAAGCAAGCAGCAGTTTACTGTTTCCATTGAGGGGCATGAAGAAACCAAATTGATCATCTGGTCAATCCTGAAAGTCCTTCCAAATAGTTGTTTCTAATCTAAAGCAGAATGACTACAATCCAATGTCATAGATTTAGAATAATTTAAACAGACATTTAAAGTTACAAGAGTTTTAAAATGAATCAAACAAAAAATGTTAATCGTTGTATTTTATCTTATTTGCTACATAGTCATGTTATTTATCAAACAATGCAGTGTGAGATGATGCCTAAATGTGGGTTGTTGTTTAGATATATAAAAGTCCCTACAGCATTATTGTGATCGATCTAAATTTTAATTCTTAAATGTCTATTAAAGGTGTTGAACACTCGTTTAATCAATAGATTTGCAGTGGTCTCTAGTAGGAATGAATGTCGTACTCAATGGTAGAATAACTTCATGGCAGAAGCTTTTCAGCTAAATTGCCTTAAAGTTCCAAGCATACCTATAAAAATGAAAGTCTCTCTTGCAGTAATTTCTGCTAAAATTGGGACAACTTTGTGTGCCTGAAACTCAAGCCAACGCTAACTTCTGTAGCTTCTCTGTCATCTGAAAGAAAGTGACAAGTGAGGAGGAAAAAGTGAAGCAGACATCCCAAAATAACAGCCGCTTATTGGAGAAGTCAGGTGGGCTTGAGGTGACCCCCCAGGCAGCAACAATTACCTGGGGCAAGACACCAGAGAATGGAAAGGAACCTAGGGCACTGTATGTACCAGAGCTAAAGAAAGGCAGTTTGTATCAAAGAGCAGGAGTATGAACGCTAATAAAATGTGTCTTTATATTCAGTCAGAAAAGGACTTCAGTAGCACTTTTCTCTTACAACTGCTAACTGATGTTTATACACTGCTCACAAAAATTAAAGGAACACTTTTTATTGGGCCTGGCATGAAATCAATTAAACATGTCTGATAATTTTCTGGTTGATTAAGTAGCTGAGGGCATTGTTAATCACTTTCAGCTGTATTGGTGTTCATGGACTTAACGACAGGTGCACTAAAATGGCAACAATTACAAAACCCTCAAAACAGGACTGGTTTAACATGTGGAGGTCATTTCAAGTTTGTCCCTCTTGATCTTTTTTTGGCTGGTTTTCCACTCGTGCTAGTCTTGGCTTGAGTAATTATCTCTACTGGCAGCATGAGGCGATTCCTTAACCCTACAGAAGTTGCACAGGTTGTCCAACTTCTCCAGGATGGCACATCCACACGTGCTGCAGCAAGAAGGTTTAATGTGTCTCGCAGCACAATCTCCAGAACATGGAGGAGATTTCAGGAGACTGGCGGTTATTCTCGGAGAGCTGGACAGGGCCGTAGAAGGTCCACAACCCATCAGCAGGACCGATACCTGCTCCTTTGTGCAAGGCGGAACAGGCTGAGCACTGCTCGTGCCCTACAGAATGACCTCCAGAGGGCCACTGGTGTGAATGTCTCTACCCAAACAATCAGGAACAGATTTCATGAAGATGGCCTGAGGGCCCGACGTCCTGTAGTGGGCCCTGTGCTCAGTGCCCAGCACCGTAGAGCTTGACTGGCATTTGCTCAAGAACACCAGAATTGGCAAGTCCGCCACTGGCGCCCTGTACTTTTTACAGACAAGAGCAGGTTCACCCTGAGCACCTGTGATAGACGTGAAAGAGTCTGGAGAAGACAAGGAGAACGTTATGCTGCCTGCAACATCGTTCAACATGACAGGTTTGGTGGTGGGTCAGTGATGGTCTGGGGACGCATATCCACGGAGGGACGCACAGACCTCTACTGCCTAGGAAATGGTGCTCTGACTGCCATAAGGTATCGAGATGAAATCCTTGAACCCTTTGTCAGACCCTACGCTGATGCAGTAGGTCCTGGTTTTCTCCTAATGCACGACAGTGCCCGGCCTCATGTGGCAAGAGTATGCAGGCAGTACCTGGAGGATGAAGGANCTTAAAGGCCATCTTCCACATTAAACACATGTTGAAGCCCTTACATAGTAACAGGTCTAAAAGTCATAATTTAACAGAAAAAAATGAAGATATATGAACATAAAAGGTGATTTTACTGCTCAAACTGAGCTCTCCTAGTGTTTCCGTCTAAAAATAGCGCCTCTACCGCGAAACCGGAAGTGATGCAATCAGAGGGCAACACATGGGACATTCATTCGCTGGTTTAAGCCGGTAACAACACAACTGTAAACAGCCATTGGTGTAAACATGGATTTACAGGAGCAGCAGAATTCGCCAAATCATGAACAAGAAAACACTTTTATTTTAAATTCTGAAGGTGCACAGCCATACAGTTTTGAGCCAGCACCAAGAGTTGTTAACAGGCAAATTCGAGGTAATTTAAACGGTGAAAGGAGAGCAGTTGAAACGTGGGAGCTTCAAAATGCACACAGACTTGGAAATGCTAACTGGTAAGAGCATTTTTAATTTAAAGATTTTCAACAGAAACATGTCCTCTTACATATTACATAATATCTAACCACATAACTTTCATAAATACTACTTTTAAACATGGCTATTTTATATAGTTGTGCTCCAAGTTATTCATACTGCTAGCAAGCCTTTGTTAAATTAGCTACATTGCATTAGCTGTTGTTACACTAGCCTAATTCCTCTACAAACCTTTTCAGATCTAGTTTGGTATTCTAGTTGTACATAAACAAGAACATTGCAGAGCTAATGTCTCATTATTTATCCTCTTTTAACCAAATTGACCTATTTAGCTTAGCTTTTTGTATTTGATAGTTATTAACCATTATTTATTGTGCCATATGAATGACACTAGTTGGCCAAATCTTTGCTCTGGGATCAGGTTTTTATGTATTAATGTTCAGTTATGATTATTCCCCTACTTAATGAGATCATTTCCTGATGCATTTTCAGGTGTCAGTGTGGCCAATGTGGACCAATGGAAAGCATTATTCACAGTGTGTGTTGTCAGGAACTGGAACCATTCAGGCAGCTCATACTCAGTCTGGTCCCCCCAGACCCCCATCTTCTCTGTGTAACCGGCCACCCTGGATTTGAGGGCTGCTGCTTGAATCCTTTTGTGCTAAGGCTCGCTTATCACACATTTAGGGAGCAGCATGGACCCCTTCATCTACAGTTCAATGAGTAAGAACATTTTCCTCCAATAAGCATTAAGTTTTGCAACGAGGCATCACATGTGAATGAACAACAACACATTCAGCTGGAAAAGGTTTATTATACATTCCTGACATTTTCACTTCTTTTTGCAGACAGTATCGCTATGTAGCCATACACCCTGTGAAGTGCATGGCCCCAGAAAGCAGAAGGTTGCAGGCTGGCATGTTTTTATGGAGCATGGGCTGATTTCGCCAGGATCTTCTGTGACCACAAAGATCACATTTCTGGAATAAATGCACAACACATAAAGGACAGGAATGGTTAATGTACATTAGAAGATAGTTAGTACACAGATACTGTTGAACAAATAACTAATATGAACAACCTGCTGAATTTCAATAAAGGTTCCAGACTTCTTGGTAATGGTGGCCTCTGCTCGCTCTCCACAAATGCAGGTGCTGAACAGCTGCATCAACTCATCATGGCAAACGATGTATTTGTTTGCCTCATCATTTTGGCTGAGAATGAAAAAGGATCGTTAACATATAACACTTCAACCATTTTCTTTTATGGCACCAAGCAAGCAGTAACTCACCAGCCTAGGTTGTCCTCCAAAGATACATCAACAGGAAATGAATCATCAATAGACATGAGTTCTGAGTCCTCAAATGGTCTGAAGCTCTCATCCTGCTCATCTATGGGCTCGGGTGATGATACGGGTGATGATAAAGGTGTTGAGTGCCACAACACATCACTCTCCTCATATTGTGTCCCCATGTCCCTGGTGGGTGGATGGAGGGCAACCTGTGTTGCTGAGAATAGACAATATTTCTAAGTAATGACCGTGTTAAGTTAGTCATCACAGCTTACTTTGAGAGTCAATTAACAGTTTAGTGGAAAATACTTTTTGTAGAGAAACAGTCAAAATGTAGTTCAATTTGTATAATACTTCTGTGTGACGCACGTGAAAATTTACCTGTGGAACGATGGGAAACGAGCTGCCTGTATCCACACTGAGTTGCACGGTTCACTCTGGTAGATGAGTGTTTCTGATGAGACAGGCATTCATCCGTCACGTCACCTGATGTCTCAGAAGATCCAGCCGCTTCAGGAGTTCCTTCTGTTGTTTCAATTTCTGGCGTCATATTGATCATCTGAAAAACAAGCATAAACATGTTTAATTGCCTTTCTGTGAGTATTGAGAATATATAGGAGTACAAATGAAATAAATATTAAAAAAAATAAATATATACAAATAGTATATTCCAACAATATATCGGTTACACCAAATTCAGCGACACTTCACATTTTGTGACTGGAGGGGGCAGTGTTGAGCTCTGTTGCGTCTGTACACCCCGAATTGGCATAAAAGAAGAAGATGCTACGTTAAAACCGTAAGCTACGTAAACTGACTGAGGAAGTTGTGCAGCGCGGTAGACGGCCACAGTTTGTTATAGCTGCTACGATATCCTGTGACCTTTCTGTAACTTCTAGCAGCTATCACAGAGTGTGGCCGTCTACCGCGCCCAGTGACTATAGAAATGACCGCGCCGCACAACTACAGTTTACGTAGCTTACGGTTTTAACGTAGCATCTTCTTCTTTTATGCCAATTTGGGGTGTACAGACGCAACAGAACTAAACACTGCCCCCTGGAGTTACAAAATGTGCAGAATGTGGTGTAACACCCGTTTAAAATAATAATTGGAAAACACACAACATTTGAAGGAGACAGCTATATTAACATGCGACAAATGTCCCCTATCCGAATATAATCTTTGCTGATCGGATTTCACAAATCTCCGTTTAAATGGACACTAACTTTCACCGAAAAAAAACGTAAACAAACGCCATCTTGTGCGCACTTCTTTTTTTCTTCCCCTAGTTCTATTTTATTGTTGTCTTGCTTTGCAAGTGAATTTCGTTGAATTCTCGTTTCATTAATATTTAATGCGCTTGAGTGTATAACTCGGCATTTCTAGCCTTTTTGTCTATCGAGACGTTCAACAATATTCAGCTAAGCAGACAGCTAAGCTAAGCTAAGCTAAGAAGAAAAATTGTGTCGGAAACAGACCATTTGTTTTGGAGCGTCTGCAAAGGCAAATCCATTGCTACCACTAAAAGTTTTTTGGTCATTAAACATTCTGAATTTAAACAACACTTACTCGGGCAACGTCCAGCTTGTGAGAAGCACGTGAGTTTCTCCTGCGGCAGGATGGGGCCGACGTTGCTGCAGGCTCAGCTGATCCCAGACCGTGTTCTCTCTTCTGGTTGCGCTCTCTGTGTACCGATGGTACTGCAGTGGATTTCAGTCTGATTTGATCCTTTTTTCTAAACCCCATCTTGTGTTGAGTTATGTCACCCTCGACATAATCTTCCTCACGGAAATGAAAGCCACAAATCACGGAGTTGCTCGATACACTGCTGCAGGCAAAATCCTGTCTCCTTACTTGGACAAATCTCACCCAACCACGAAAGGCTGGGTTTTTCCGTTGTGGAAATCGATGGACACGATGTCCAGACAAACAGGAGTTTGTACAACCCGCACATACGCAAACATTTACCATAGTTAAACTAGTGGAATGGATTTCACCGCAGTTCGTACTAATCACCGATGTCCAGCGCGTCCTAAAGAAAAGCTTTGCCTCTGCTTGCGTCATGTGTCACGTGACTACAAAACCGCGCGTTATTTTGGAAATCTGGCTCACTTGCCCTTTATTTAGTAAATTTATACACCTGGTAGTTATTTTGAAACCTGTGAGGAAAACAAATGAAGTCTTTAAACTTGATTTATGTTTTTTTTCCATTTAAAACAACATTAAAGATGCTCTTTAAGAAAGTTAAACAAAAACGACTGTTGAAACTTTCAAAATAGTTCTGAGGTGTGACAAATAAAATTAACTGGTAATAAATCACAAACGTGTCTGTCAAGAATCACAGAAAAGTGGGAGAAGAAGACCCTTTGTCCCCTCAAAATACATTTGAAGCAACAGAATGAGCCACGTCAGGTGTTTTTATTTCTAATTAAAACAAACATGCTGTGTATTTGTGTCTCTTAGATTACGTGTGTGTTCTGGACATTGACCTGTTGGAGCTGGCCATCACCACATGGAAAGGCAGTGACACCGGCAAACTGGTGAATCCTTTGCTTTTATTTATCTACCTGCTTGTTTTTTCTTTTCTTTTTACATTTAGCAGCCATTCCCTCCAGAAAAATATGTAAAGAAAAAGCTGTATAATTATGTTCACTTTCCTTGAAAAACCACTAACAAGCACTGAGCCGCATGTTTATAAATATTTATGTTACCATAGCTATAATAGTAGGCCCAGGCAGCAATTTAGATTGAGTGTCATTCTCAGTTGGAGCCGAGACTAAAATCAGTGAGAAAATGACAAACAAGTTCTCCCTCAGCTACGATGCTGCTGTTCTCTGAGCCTGAGAGGAGATGTCCCGGGTCTATGTGAGAGGTAGCGTTTCACTAAAGGACCTCAAACCTGTTGGTGTCTAAGATTGGTCCGGTCAAAAGCAGCCTCAGCGTTAGGAACGATAACTGCACTTCTCTCCCTAATCGTTCTGTGTTTTCCCTACATTCTGCAGTCTCAGCCTCTCTTTGAGCTCCGCTGCTCCAACAACGTGGNTTGGCTTGAGTAATTATCTCTACTGGCAGCATGAGGCGATTCCTTAACCCTACAGAAGTTGCACAGGTTGTCCAACTTCTCCAGGATGGCACATCCACACGTGCTGCAGCAAGAAGGTTTAATGTGTCTCGCAGCACAATCTCCAGAACATGGAGGAGATTTCAGGAGACTGGCGGTTATTCTCGGAGAGCTGGACAGGGCCGTAGAAGGTCCACAACCCATCAGCAGGACCGATACCTGCTCCTTTGTGCAAGGCGGAACAGGCTGAGCACTGCTCGTGCCCTACAGAATGACCTCCAGAGGGCCACTGGTGTGAATGTCTCTACCCAAACAATCAGGAACAGATTTCATGAAGATGGCCTGAGGGCCCGACGTCCTGTAGTGGGCCCTGTGCTCAGTGCCCAGCACCGTAGAGCTTGACTGGCATTTGCTCAAGAACACCAGAATTGGCAAGTCCGCCACTGGCGCCCTGTACTTTTTACAGACAAGAGCAGGTTCACCCTGAGCACCTGTGATAGACGTGAAAGAGTCTGGAGAAGACAAGGAGAACGTTATGCTGCCTGCAACATCGTTCAACATGACAGGTTTGGTGGTGGGTCAGTGATGGTCTGGGGACGCATATCCACGGAGGGACGCACAGACCTCTACTGCCTAGGAAATGGTGCTCTGACTGCCATAAGGTATCGAGATGAAATCCTTGAACCCTTTGTCAGACCCTACGCTGATGCAGTAGGTCCTGGTTTTCTCCTAATGCACGACAGTGCCCGGCCTCATGTGGCAAGAGTATGCAGGCAGTACCTGGAGGATGAAGGAATTGAAACAATTGAATGGCCTTCACGATCCCCTGACTTAAACCCAATAGAACATCTGTATATATAAGGGATCTTGGATGCTGATCTGTGGGGGAGGGGTGGGAATTTGACTATTGTGTGGTTGTTTTTAATTGTTCAGCGCTTTGTGTTGCACTTATTTGTATGAAAGGCGCTTTATAAATAAAGATTGATTTGATTTGATGTAATATCATGAATGTTCTTCTTAAAGGCCATCTTCCACATTAAACACATGTTGAAGCCCTTACATAGTAACAGGTCTAAAAGTCATAATTTAACAGAAAAAAATGAAGATATATGAACATAAAAGGTGATTTTACTGCTCAAACTGAGCTCTCCTAGTGTTTCCGTCTAAAAATAGCGCCTCTACCGCGAAACCGGAAGTGATGCAATCAGAGGGCAACACATGGGACATTCATTCGCTGGTTTAAGCCGGTAACAACACAACTGTAAACAGCCATTGGTGTAAACATGGATTTACAGGAGCAGCAGAATTCGCCAAATCATGAACAAGAAAACACTTTTATTTTAAATTCTGAAGGTGCACAGCCATACAGTTTTGAGCCAGCACCAAGAGTTGTTAACAGGCAAATTCGAGGTAATTTAAACGGTGAAAGGAGAGCAGTTGAAACGTGGGAGCTTCAAAATGCACACAGACTTGGAAATGCTAACTGGTAAGAGCATTTTTAATTTAAAGATTTTCAACAGAAACATGTCCTCTTACATATTACATAATATCTAACCACATAACTTTCATAAATACTACTTTTAAACATGGCTATTTTATATAGTTGTGCTCCAAGTTATTCATACTGCTAGCAAGCCTTTGTTAAATTAGCTACATTGCATTAGCTGTTGTTACACTAGCCTAATTCCTCTACAAACCTTTTCAGATCTAGTTTGGTATTCTAGTTGTACATAAACAAGAACATTGCAGAGCTAATGTCTCATTATTTATCCTCTTTTAACCAAATTGACCTATTTAGCTTAGCTTTTTGTATTTGATAGTTATTAACCATTATTTATTGTGCCATATGAATGACACTAGTTGGCCAAATCTTTGCTCTGGGATCAGGTTTTTATGTATTAATGTTCAGTTATGATTATTCCCCTACTTAATGAGATCATTTCCTGATGCATTTTCAGGTGTCAGTGTGGCCAATGTGGACCAATGGAAAGCATTATTCACAGTGTGTGTTGTCAGGAACTGGAACCATTCAGGCAGCTCATACTCAGTCTGGTCCTCCCAGACCCCCATCTTCTCTGTGTAACCGGCCACCCTGGATTTGAGGGCTGCTGCTTGAATCCTTTTGTGCTAAGGCTCGCTTATCACACATTTAGGGAGCAGCATGGACCCCTTCATCTACAGTTCAATGAGTAAGAACATTTTCCTCCAATAAGCATTAAGTTTTGCAACGAGGCATCACATGTGAATGAACAACAACACATTCAGCTGGAAAAGGTTTATTATACATTCCTGACATTTTCACTTCTTTTTGCAGACAGTATCGCTATGTAGCTTATAGGCAGATCATCCGGTGGACACATGGCATCATTGGGCGACACATCCGCAAGCCTCTGCCATCTTGTGTGGTGAACGCCATCAGAGCAGCCTTCCCAGATGAAGCTGGACGGTACAATGGCTTCCAGTGGCCTAGTCTGGACTAGTGTGGCTCTGAAAGTATTGTTTTTGTACATAATACAATTTGTTAGAATTTGTTGTTTGAAATTCCATGACATTAAACAAACATTAAAAGATGTCATTCCTGATCTTGGTTGTGGCGAATCATCTTTGACAGACAGATATTGGAACTGAATAGTTCAAAAATGTCATTTATAGATTTTACTCAATTCCATGTCAATTATCCCAGTAAACACTTAGGTCAACCAATTTAACTTAAAATCGAACCTGTTTTGAAAACCGTGACCTGCTGATGTACTGCTCAACAGCCTCATGCTTCTCCACTCTGTCACACAGGGCTGCCAGTGGTCCTGGATCTGCCGCCCTCATTGCAGATATCGAGGAGCTCAGTAGTTGAGGGTTTTTGTTGTAGGTCTCCTGCAGCCTGCTGAGTAGTGCTGTAGCGTATTCTGTAATATTAATATGTTAGAAGCAGTTCTATATAAATGGAATATCCACCAATCTATAATTCTTTTACCATAAGTCGGTTCATCTTTCACCGGACGCACAGACCATCCGCCTTTTTTAAAGCGTGGATAGCGTACAGCATATCTCTCCACACCTGCCTTTGTTCTGGCTATGTCTCTGATGCCATTGCTGTTGTAGTGCAGAGCAGCCAGCAGCAATCTGCAATAAAGATAAAAAAAAAAAAAAAAAAAAGAATTCGGTCAGTCGGTCGCTCTCGCCCTCTCTCGCACGCACGCATGCGCGCGCACACACACAGAAATACTTGCCTAGAGTACATGCCCAGGTACGAGAATCCAGTGTGTTTCGGGGCAAATTTCAGGATGAGGGAGCCGCTTCAGGAGTTCCTTCTGTTGTTTCAATTTCTGGCGTCATATTGATCATCTGAAAAACAAGCATAAACATGTTTAATTGCCTTTCTGTGAGTATTGAGAATATATAGGAGTACAAATGAAATAAATATTAAAAAAAATAAATATATACAAATAGTATATTCCAACAATATATCGGTTACACCAAATTCAGCGACACTTCACATTTTGTGACTGGAGGGGGCAGTGTTGAGCTCTGTTGCGTCTGTACACCCCGAATTGGCATAAAAGAAGAAGATGCTACGTTAAAACCGTAAGCTACGTAAACTGACTGAGGAAGTTGTGCAGCGCGGTAGACGGCCACAGTTTGTTATAGCTGCTACGATATCCTGTGACCTTTCTGTAACTTCTAGCAGCTATCACAGAGTGTGGCCGTCTACCGCGCCCAGTGACTATAGAAATGACCGCGCCGCACAACTACAGTTTACGTAGCTTACGGTTTTAACGTAGCATCTTCTTCTTTTATGCCAATTTGGGGTGTACAGACGCAACAGAACTAAACACTGCCCCCTGGAGTTACAAAATGTGCAGAATGTGGTGTAACACCCGTTTAAAATAATAATTGGAAAACACACAACATTTGAAGGAGACAGCTATATTAACATGCGACAAATGTCCCCTATCCGAATATAATCTTTGCTGATCGGATTTCACAAATCTCCGTTTAAATGGACACTAACTTTCACCGAAAAAAAACGTAAACAAACGCCATCTTGTGCGCACTTCTTTTTTTCTTCCCCTAGTTCTATTTTATTGTTGTCTTGCTTTGCAAGTGAATTTCGTTGAATTCTCGTTTCATTAATATTTAATGCGCTTGAGTGTATAACTCGGCATTTCTAGCCTTTTTGTCTATCGAGACGTTCAACAATATTCAGCTAAGCAGACAGCTAAGCTAAGCTAAGCTAAGAAGAAAAATTGTGTCGGAAACAGACCATTTGTTTTGGAGCGTCTGCAAAGGCAAATCCATTGCTACCACTAAAAGTTTTTTGGTCATTAAACATTCTGAATTTAAACAACACTTACTCGGGCAACGTCCAGCTTGTGAGAAGCACGTGAGTTTCTCCTGCGGCAGGATGGGGCCGACGTTGCTGCAGGCTCAGCTGATCCCAGACCGTGTTCTCTCTTCTGGTTGCGCTCTCTGTGTACCGATGGTACTGCAGTGGATTTCAGTCTGATTTGATCCTTTTTTCTAAACCCCATCTTGTGTTGAGTTATGTCACCCTCGACATAATCTTCCTCACGGAAATGAAAGCCACAAATCACGGAGTTGCTCGATACACTGCTGCAGGCAAAATCCTGTCTCCTTACTTGGACAAATCTCACTCAACCACGAAAGGCTGGGTTTTTCCGTTGTGGAAATCGATGGACACGATGTCCAGACAAACAGGAGTTTGTACAACCCGCACATACGCAAACATTTACCATAGTTAAACTAGTGGAATGGATTTCACCGCAGTTCGTACTAATCACCGATGTCCAGCGCGTCCTAAAGAAAAGCTTTGCCTCTGCTTGCGTCATGTGTCACGTGACTACAAAACCGCGCGTTATTTTGGAAATCTGGCTCACTTGCCCTTTATTTAGTAAATTTATACACCTGGTAGTTATTTTGAAACCTGTGAGGAAAACAAATGAAGTCTTTAAACTTGATTTATGTTTTTTTTCCATTTAAAACAACATTAAAGATGCTCTTTAAGCATTGACATTATAATGTATTATCATTAAATTTTATTTGTGCCCTTGCAGACCTTACTAATGCTTACCAGGAAAAAAGTGCAATAAAGCTACAATGACACATCTGCAAAAAACGCTAGCTTAAAAAGAATTTTCCCATGGCTCTTAACAACGTTCTAACATAGTATAGTTATAAACATTTTGTGAAGATAAAAAAAATAAGAAAATAATGAAGTGATTCTCTCGCATTTGTCTAAAATCTTCAGCCAATAACATGGCTCAGTCCAAAACCTACGATTGGACCATCCAGTTGTTGGTCTCACAGAACTTCCGCACATCTACAATGACTTTATGGCAATGTTTTTAAGTGTGTGTTGCCAAATTTAGGTTGAGCATGTGTAAAAATAAGCCACCAATTTTAACTGTCTATAAGTGGCTTGAAATTATGTAATATTTCTTATGAGTGAGAAGTATTTTTAAGAGCTTAAGTAAAATTATCTTCATTCTTCTCAACATCCTTCATTATAGTAAACATCCTCTTGGGAACGAAATACTGATCTGTCTTCCATACTTAGAATAATACTCATGAATGTATGGTTAACATTGGATTTCTTCACATTTTTCTACTAAATAGATGCCTTAAAATGATCCATTTCAGCTATATTAACATATAATATTGACTAACTAATAATATAAATGGAACAAATACCCAATAATAATTTTTTGCTGACTGACCAGAGCTCACCCTTTTTAATTCCCAATACCCACTAAAGTTAGCATCAACATCAGCAAATGGTATTGATTAAATTAAAGTGTCTCACTCTGGTGATGCTGGAATTTAGCACAAAATAAGTGTACAAAAAAGTGCAAAAATGTGATACAACTTTTGGAAGGGTAGACAACTAAATTGCAAATGAAATGAGTCACAAGTGTGACAGTTTGTGACTAAATTTAAACAACAAATCCTATATGACTGTTGAAAAAATAGCTTGCAAACATATCATGTGCCCAAAGTAACTTGGCCATTTAAAAAAACTTGTTGCAAAAGTACCACTTCAGTGTGATTCCAACTAGAAATTAGGGCCGTGCGATTTCACGATATAAGATCGTTAAGAATTTTAATGCAATGACGATCTACCAAAGCTCGGAGATCGTAGAACCGTGTATTTGCATTCTATCACCCGTTTATGCCATTATTTCTGAACGCGGCACACATTTGTTTTGTTTTTTTTCTCAGCCGAGTCACGCCATTTGCTAGTCTGCTTCTGTCGGCAATGACAGACACACCGATAAACCAATCATAACTTTAGGCAGCGTGTTGGTTTGTTTAGCTGGGGTGCTCAGTAGAGATGAGGAGAATAATCTAATCGATGCATTAAGATGATGATACACAATTATGAATAGTTGAAGAAGCACACCATAATCGATTGTAGCGCTAGCCACTAGCACTAGCCGCTAGCTTGCTCCGTCTCTAAGCGCTAATCACATTCTCATGCGTCTGCTCAATCAGGAAACCTCTGGGTCAATGTTCTGCTCTAAACTTTGCATTTGGCTTCGTGTCTTTTAATATTTGGGGACGTTCGTTCGTATTTTAGCGAGCCTTTTCACCGTGGCTGCCACCGGAGTTTGTTTATCCTGTGAAGAGACGGGCCAAACCCCTCCCTCGTAGGAAACATCTACGGAGAGCAGCAAGTCCAAAAAGGCAATGAGCGTAATCCGCTGGTAGTGGATGCAAACGCAAACACATCATGAATTTAGATAGATTTTTTTTCTCTGGACAAGAATTATTACTAATATATTTTGGTTGATAGGCTATGAGCCACCTCTAAATAGATAAATTATTTTTCATTAATTATAAAAAATATAATAAATAAAAGTGCCTGTGGGACATTTGAGACATGTCATTAAACAGAACTTGGTCCATTCTCCAACATTTCTGAACTTATTTGTTCAAACAAATAAATATACTAAGCCCTGGAACTGTGGCATAAATATTTAACTCTAAAAGCTAATATATGAACCCATTATGGATTTTTAAATGGAAGGTATTTTTTTGTTTGATCATGTTTATTGTAATAGAACAAATTAGCTATTTTTCTTACCTAAATTAAAACAAGTGTTCAAACAGTACCCTGTCTGAAATATTCTATCATATTTTCTGTGAAGGGGTATGCCTTTAAATGTATCTATTTTATTGGTAAATAACTTCCAAAATGTATGAATTGTCGAAATGGAAAAAATCGTGATAAAATCGAGATCGTGATTTTGCAAAAAATAAATCGTGATATTATTTTTTTTCCATATCGCCCACCCCTACTAGAAATGTACTAGCAATTTGTATCACCAACTACTTGGCAAATTGTTTACATGTAGTTATGTGTCATTTCTTCATATTTAACTTCTAAAAGACCAGACTTTGACATCTTAATCAAACATTCTTTCAAAATACTAAGTTCCCTTTGAACATTGTGTACTTTTTTCATTTGTTTCCAGTCCATTACAAGCCTATTTTAAGAGCAAAATGTTTTGTTTGTTTAGCCACTTAAGAGCTACGTATTAGTCATTCAGCCATTACAAATCTCTTAAATTCAAGTGATGAACAAGTACTATTTAGACCAATAACAGGAAACATTTAAATTGGATCTTTAGGCATTTTACCTGTCACAAAAAAACTATTTGTTCCTATTCTGAGCTGGAGCCATTAAAAGGTACCAAAGATAGCAAAGTTTGTCAGACATGAAAAAGTATTTTAGCATCCACACACAAAAAAGCTATTGGATGAAAACTTGACTTACGAAAGATGATTAACTGAAGGATGATGCATTTCTCAAATCCTGTTTCAGGTCTTTGATACATTTCTTTCCTATTTCTTAAAGTCATGACTATCAGATACTGTTCATCTGCTATTGATGGGTTGTTGCACTACTTACACTTCTTTTGTCCTTAACATGCCCTTCCATTTCTTTTAAAAACACACATTTAAGCCTAAAAACTGTCACGAAAGACCACTTTATGAGATTAGCTGAATGTCTGGCTGCTTGGAAACAAAGTAAAAAGAAATCAGAGGATGTTTTAACTTTTGCTGAGTATGATTATGAATCACTGCACATACGCCTGCAGCTATCATTTATTTTAAAATAAAATAATTGATTAATTTGCCACAATAATCAATCAATTATTTGAATAATCGGATAAGCTTATATTTCCTTTGCTTTGAAAATATGGTAAAAATGTAACAGAGCAATACTAGTTCTGAAAAACAAGTCAATAACCAGTATACTTCTATAACATTTACGCTATGCTAGCTTAGCGCTAAGGTAGCTGTCTTTTCCACTGAATTGAGTATGAAATATTCCCACACTTTAGAAACTTTTTGGCGTTTTCTCTGGGTGTCGTCATCTCTGTTGCATTCACCCTATTGCTCGCTCTGCTAGCTGTTGCAGCTGCAGAGCAAGCGCGCTTGTTGTGTCACGTAATTGAAAGATCAAAAATGAAGTGTCAATTTAAAAAATATAAATCGAACATTTTTTATAATCGATTTAATTGAATTATTCGTTGCAGCCCTAATTACACATATAATCCCACAAGATGAAATAGACCACTATATAGTTTCTGTTTTTTACATTCAGTGTTATCAGATAGGAATGTCATAATACCTTTGAGGTTTTGAATGAAGAACAATAATCTGAGTGCTGCATGTCTGCCCTGGAAGAAAACAGTAAGTGGTGGCTGACAGATTGGCAGAAAGGCAGGCAGCTGGCCTGCTGTCCCTTGAGACTTTCTCTCTACAGTAATTATCATCACCAGCACTCCAGAGACAATCGTACACAGTACACCTAGCTACTGCTCCACTTCCTCTCATGCACACACGAGGACGGAAAGAAAACACACACAGGATCTGCTGTACACAGGCACAAACAGAGCTGTGTGCCAAGGGCCTGAGATGGGATGAAGTATTCACAGCCAATTCTTATACACACAAAAGCACTTAAAATCGCTCTGATGAATGCATCCCAGTGAAGAGAAGTGGGACACGATGGCAAGAGAGACGTGGAGAGGTGACAATGACAAATAAGTCTTTGTCGTGTTATTTAGGTAAGAAGAGAAGAGAATGTTTTAGTGCACAAGGTATAAAAAAGCTAGCTACTGACCATTCTAGGTGACTCAAGTTTCAAATATGAATATTTTCTCATGTTCACTGTTAAGGCCCCAAAAAAGGCCTCAGAAATACCTCCAAAAGTAACACAATATATTTTCATTCATAGCCATCAATAATCTCTATGTCTGAATGTAGTTGTGATTACCTTTAAAGTTAGCTGAAAGGCATGAGCTACACCTTGCTACAAAGTTCAAATAAGGTCAAAATAAGGAAGATAAATTTATATCCATGAAAGTCTTCACCATTAGCAAGCTCGCGGCAAGAGTCTTCACTGACGTTCAGCAAGTGATCACACAACTCCACACACAGCAGCAGAAATACATTGCCTTCATATTTTTTTCTTTTTATAAAATTTATTTAAGAGCCTTTTAAAACCCCCAAAAACATCTTTCTAATACTTAAATACTAATGAAGCCTTTCATTCATGTTTCTGATCCAAGTTTTTAAAATTTGACACAACACGAAACAGACTTACTTTGACTAAAAGTCAACCACAGTTAAACATACTGGTGTTTGAGGTTATTTCAGTCAAACTGAGGAGAATGTGAGATAAACAGAGCATGAAGCCATTTTTATAAGACACACCGTGCTGGAAAATCAGCGTAATATTACCGCAACGGTGTGTCTTATGAACGCGTTATGGCAGCAGACGATGCGGGAATTTTGCGGCTTTCGTGCCACCACGCTTGATAGTAATATTGCAGTAATATTGCGGCTTCGCCAGTCTTATAAACGCACATTAAGCCTTGGCACAACAAAGGGTGGTGTTATGATCACGTGATGAATTAATGCCGAGCTCCGGCCGGGAACTATATTGAAAATGAAAGTAAACACGGGCATAAGTTTTGTTTTGTAAACAGAACCAGCTGAGATGGTAAACTGGAAAGATGCAGCGCGCCGGGAGCTTCTCTGCATTAGATCTGCAGCTCAGAACATCTGACAGTTCACAGGGAGTGTGGAGGACAGACACCTGAGCTGCTTGTGAAAAAAAAAAACGAGCGTGGCTTTGATCACAATAAAAAGCAAGTTATGTCCAAGATACACGGAAGTCCGCGACAGCGCAGAGACCGTCCCCATACCTCCTTTATGCCGCCATCGCGTAATCTTTTATAAAAAGGACACGATTGTGCCACATTACCGCCACGGTCTGAGCTCTTATAAATGACATTAGGCTCCCAGATGCCACCTCGGCGTTGTGGCAAATTGGCGGCATTGTTTTAGAAAAGATGCTTAAGGTTTATTGGAAAGGAGGTAGGAAACGTTTTCATTTGGCTGGAGATGAATTGATTGATGAATGATCAGCATTAAATTATAAGTTACTCTATTTAAACATGTCAGTAATGTAATTGTTTTTATCCAAGTGTAAATCTTTACATTTAAGTTATTGTTTTTATACATTTTCAGACTTCAAATTTGAATCAAGTGTTTGATATTTAACATTTCACAGCAATAAGTTCCATACCATACCATGTTTATTTATGAAGCACATTAAAAAAAGCATGGCAGCTGACCATTTGACCATGAAGTAAACATTTTCAACACATTATAAAAAGGCTATCCAATTGTTATTGTTCTGCATATGTTTGCTGTAGCTGTGAGCTCGAGTACAATGGCACATCTGCAAAAAAATAAGCCTCTTGCTTAAAAGGAGAATAGCATTCTGGGTAGGTGTTTTTGGAGAGTTTGTCATTCAGTGAGAGAAGAGTTGGAACACATTACTGTGCAAGTCCATCTGTTTTTATTTTACACAGTTACAATTAAGCGAATACTCCTGATGTGGGAGGAAGTAATCTTCTGCCTCCTTCTGAATTTTTTATAAATGGGTGAGTTGTTGCAAGATGAGCAAGATGCAACCTTAACACCTGACAGAGGGAGCTCAAGAGGAGAAAATGCAACAATGTTGTGTACAAGAAAAACATGCAAAGCAACCAACATATAGCTTAGCTCTTTCACAGAAAATGACTATTCAACTACACATTTTCCTCAGTAACTAAAAGACGAGCTTTTAAAGCTTCATGACCCAACTAGATCTATGAGATCAAGTAATCAAAAACTTCTTGTGGTCCTTAGAGCTAAACTAAAGTTCCAGCAGTGGTGGGTTCCAGATTGTAGAAATAGTGTGTTAGATTAGTCTCTGAGTAATTTAAAAACATTCCTAAAGACACATTTCTATGAGCTGGATTTTAACTACTAAACATGTTTTACTTGATTTTCACTTTGCTTTTGTATCTTATTTTAGTCATTCTGGTTTATTGTTGTATTTTAATCTGTTTTACCCAACTTGTTAAGTAGCCTACTTAGGTCAGCATCTGTTTTTGTGAATAGCCTTGACCAATAGGACCTTGATTACAGGAATTTGTAACTTCATATTAAAAGTACATTAAATAATTTTGACATATTTTAAATAATTTCTTGAGCCAGTAGGTGCTAAAATGACCCGTTACAGGGTGAATGAATAGTCCCTCAGCCCCCTCCACTCCTTGTGAGCAGAATACCGACTTTGTAACTTGAGCTTCTCTGGACCGGTGACCCGAATTTGCACAAAGTAACATGTCTCGTGATAAAAGCAGCAACACTTTACAGCAATCCGTATTTACACCTCAGAATCATAGCTATCAATTCTCCTGTTTTTGCTGAGAAACTCCCATATTTTACCAATATTTCATTTTTCGCTCGCAACTACTGGACTTGATGCATTCTGGAAGGGTAGCGCTTAAAAATTAGACCCAAAGCGTAAATTTAGCGGAGCAACACAACACTACACTTCTGCGACATGCTGAAGACGTGATGCTTACCCTGGCTTTCCATAAGACGTGAAAGTGGCGCGCAATGTAATAGCGCCGTTTTACCCACAAGCTCATTCCCAACCGGAAACGATCCTGACGCGAAACAGGAGTGAAAGCGTTCCACACAGCTGATCCTGTGAGGTCACAAAATCACTGGAGAATTGCAATACCATGCGTGATTTTAGAAGTCCACACAATGACAAGCAAGTAGAAAGACAGCTGCATGTATCCAAAAAGGTCTGTTGTTTTATTTTCTGTTCTGTTTACATCGGCTATGAGGGTTTCACAGGAAATGGCGTACTGCATGTGCCTTTTATTTTGAAATTTCCAGATGTGTTACACTGCCTTTGTGTTTGACTTCCTGTCTGTCTCGATCTAAACTGCGGAGTTTGGCATGTTTCAGAAGCGTAGCGCATAAAAATTCGAGACGTAATGATAGCGTCCTGTCGCTTCTGGGACGCGTCCAAAACGTTACACATAGTTGTCTGTGAAAAGGACCCTGTCCACTATAACGGCGGCTAATTGCCACGTAGTACGTTTCGCAGCCGTTTTGCGCCACTTTCACTTTCTGTGGAAAGCCGGGGTTAGCTGCGTATTACGCTTCACGGGCATTATGTGACAAATACACCTGTGGAAAGCAGGAGTTATTCTAAAAGAATATGGAGGAATTTTACAGAGACCAATCTGACATTAGGAAGCCTTCATTGTCCTTTAGAGAACCTTGGTCAAGCGGAGTATATTGTAAAAATAGAAGATTTGATTCCTAAAATATTTTAATCCTATAATTGACTGATCATTTTTTAACATTATAAACGTGTACTTCACAGCTGACTATCTACGACTGCTGTCTTCTCAGAGCAGCACATGCATCAGATTGCCATGTCCTTGTCACGAGTAAAGTGATGTACAAGTAGCACTGAAGGACAAACTCATGGTATATGCTGCTACTCTCCAAACACTCCTCTGGCTGGACCATATGGTATTCAGCACAGCATCGTGCAACATCAGGACTTCTCTTCCTCCTAAGAGGTTTGAAATTGTGCAGTCTCCTGTTTGGTTGAGAGCAGGATGCACAATGTCAAACCACACTTGGCTTTGAGAGGTGTCATCACAGCGAGGCGATGTCCGATCTTGGCACTTTGCAAAGTCATTTCATGACATGCCACTACTTTATCACTTGCCCTTCTCTTAAACTCAAAGAGTCAATATCCTCAGGCTAATTTAAAGCTGTTGTCTTTATCACTATGAGAGAGTGGAACAAGAGTGGAACAAAAAGTGGCTGCCTGACAGGAAAAGGCTGCCTGCCTTGAAAATTTATTGGAGCTGTAATTTTTGTTGGAAGGTCACAAACCAGGCAATCACCTCTGATAAGGTCCATAAAGAGCAGTCAGAGCTACACTCTGTGTCAATCTATCACTGAAAACTCAAGGGGGTTGACACCACAGGTACAAAAACTAAGCCTGCATTAGATTATCTAAGTATAACAGAAAAAAGCAAGAAACAAGCTGAAATGTCCAGGGAATGTATTAATAAAAAATGAAAATCTAGTTTGAAATGTTAAAGAATCATGTTTTTCAGATGATTTTGGCAATTTTTGATTTTATGAAACTGTTGAAATGTCTTCACAGCCTTCATTAGTTTCTATGGGAGCAGTTCATCACTTAATTAAACAAATCAGCTGTGTTCATGATCTAAAACATTCAGGAACATGCTGGAACCAGACTGCAGAGCCAGGTATGTCAAGTCCCAACAGACCGGACCGGCAAATTTGAAGTTGCAAGTGGAATATTCTGGCCACAGGGGGCGACAGGGGCTGGGTGGCCTTTCATTAACCCTGTAAAGGGTCATTTTAGCATATACTGGCTCAAGAAAATGATTTAAAAATATTTAAAAAGTTGCAAAATGTCCCTTTAAGTGTTGTAATTTGCCTGTGATTTAAAAAGTTGTTTAAAACTTTTGGATTTCTTTACGATGAATGTAGATATTAACATAGAAATGAAAAACAGGGTTTGGGTTGAAGGTTTGAGGGGAACTATGGGTTTGCATTTTGTGTTAGCAACCACCAATCACTGCAGAAAACAAATATACACTCAAAAGCAACTCCAGGCGAAGGACGCTAACAGAATAATTTGTCCACAGAGTCAAAAATAAACTGAGTTCTTAATTAATAAAACTTACATTTTAATTTTGTGACTTGTTTATTTAATTTAGTCATTTAGTTTGGGGAAATTGATACATTAATCTTTTAAATAGACATATTATTGTTGTATTCAACAAGTAATGAGGCATAAAAATTATAGCAATATTTTTGTACAATGATTTATAAGGAACAGATGACCTGACAACCAAAACAGTTTAATGATTTTCTTGTGTTTTACCACATTTACGTATGTGCTCAGCTGTGTTAGCCAACAGCTGTATTAGCCAACAAAGACCCCACCCAAACAAAAGCCCATCTTCTTATGATGATCCAAATCAGTGGTCGGGCTCTAAAAATCACTTATTGTAAGGCTCTAAGATGTCTGGTGGGGTTAAAATCCTAATTACTCATCATGACCAGACCATAACCCTTTGAAATTACACTACCTAATTAGTGACGACAAATGACTGCAGAGTTAATTACCCAGAATGCTTCTTAAGAGGCGATATCAAATGTCTGAGAAATTAACAGATTGCCAGTTCACCATTTCTATGTAATTGATTTGTTCCCTTTCAGCTTACGAACTAATCTCTTTTCCCCATCCATTTAACAAACCATCCAGGAAGAATTTAAACTCTACAATGTCCACTTCTTTGAGCACAGGCTGAGTCTCTCACACACACAGCAGTCCTCTGAACGACTATCTGAATCATTGCTGTCCTGATTGCAGCTGAATGTCTCTCTGTTAATGAGGTGGCACTTTACTGCCTTGTGACATTTCATAAATTAGACACGCACAGAGTGTTAGTGTGTAAGTTGTAACAGAGGTGACATAAAATCAAGGAAATAAAGAGAAGGCACAAAAAAGCAGCATTTCCAGATAAACATGTCAGCACGATTCACTGAGATGTTCCCACTTATAACCAGACATGTAGCAAAGGGACTTCTCATGAGGCATCACTTTTATGTAACCACCAAAGTACTTGGGTGTTGACAGTGTTAATTATACTTCCAAATATAAGTCACGTCATATTAGCTGCTTTTAAACTGTTATGTGCATGACATAACTCGGGCCAATTTGGCTAAATATTTGTGTTTGCGCCTAAAAGGACATTTTAGGCCTAGAAAACGTTTTTATAAAGCCTGTGTTGTATATCTACACACACTCAGTCATGTTTCAGTTGCTTGTTAATGCAAATGGCTACACAGCTAATGCCATCACAACTCAATGCACTTCGTAAGGCTGAAACAAATACTCGAATAATTGGATTAAATCGATTATCAAAAATGTTTGATATATATTTTTTGATATATATTTTCGCCACTTCACTTTTTAATCACTTCTGCGTTATGCAATCTCCTTCCAGTGTGACCTTCCGGGTACTTGACACAACAAGCATGTTTGTTCTGCAGCTCCAACCGACCATAGAGTTAGCATAACGAGCAGCAGAGCAATAGCAAGAGGAATGACGACAACCAGAGAAACCGTGAAAACGTTTGCAAAGTGTGGGAATACTCCAAACTCAAGCCAATGGACAAAACTGCTAGCTTAGTGCTAAGCTATTATAGCACTAAGCTTGCGTTTTGCATTTCAGATTGGTGCATGCAAATCCATCCTGCTCAGCTGAACATGCACCAGAGTTAACAGGCAGCAAATGAAAAGGAGTTGAATGCAATAAATGTTGTTATTAAAGCAGATCTTAGGGCAAAAGTTGGCCCATTCTGATACTAGTTAATAAAGTGTCCAGTGAGTGTAGAAAATACCTATTTATTCTTACTTGGCCTGTGCAAAGCAAAATTTGCAATGCATGCTTATTCATAAGTTCCCCCACTTACATACACACATTTATAAAGCACCACAACTTTCTTACAGCCCTGTGCATGACACAAAAGATGCTCTCATTACTGCTAATATGCACTTGTACTTTTGCCTGCTTTTGCCTTTTAAGCTAAAGGTCATGCCCAGACTGTCTGACTAGAGCGAAGGATATGACACACGCCTGTTACAGAGTCGGGGACAGAACAAGAGCAGAGGAAGAAGAAGCGAAAGCACTAGAGCATGGCTTCAGGATTTAGATCAGTGAGATTTGCATCACTGGCAGGTCTTTAGGCAGGGCAGGGCTAATCTCTAGCAGACAGGCTTAAGACAGGAAAACCTCACGGTTGTGTCTCTACAGATGGGGATTTTAGTAATTAGCATAGTTAATCAGAGACAGGTGTAAACAGTCATGTTTAAAGGTGTTAAGTGTAGAGTAAAGATAGTTAAGTCATAAGTAGGTAATCCAGGATGCAAAACTGTGTCAAACTTCAGTCCTACAAAGTAAACTTGGCGACATGAAGGTGTTTTTAACTTTTCTCCCCTTAATGTGTTTTTGTCTCTTTTGACATATTTGTTGGTAAGAGTTGTCTGAGGGACTCAAAAGAGAGATTATAGATGTTTGTGCTAAAGGTGAAGGCTGAATAACCAGTTCCAGGTAGATGGGACTGTAGTCATATCAGTAGACACAAGAGGAAATACAACTCCAGGTTGATCAAACAGATTGTACAGTTGGTAGAAGAAAAGCCAAGAAAACCATTCAAAACCATTTAAAAACCAAGTTCACTTGTTTTTTCAACACATCTGTGAGGTCTCTAGTATAAATGAATGCCTTCCGAGTTGATCTCTGTGTAAAAGAAGCTCTGGTGATCTTGTTTAAGGAACTACAGGTGAGCCAGAGCAGAGCACAACAGGATTTGGAGTCTAATTTACTGATATTCAGACATCTCACCTCTGATTGGCTAACAGCAACGCAACTCTACCGCTGACTCTGTTTGCTCTGCAAAGTTGATGTTTTATGTCCACAAATAACACAAGCCTGAAGGAGTTTTGCCATGTTGTGGAGTTGCTAATGCTAACGGTTAGCTTCTACTAACCCAGATGCAATTGTCAGGCTTTTCTAATCCGACAGTTTCCCCATCTATTTTCTTTCGGCGACTAATGCAGGAAATAGGGGTAGAAGAACTCATATTTCAAAGATAACAAGTTAAAAAAACGGTTTCTCAGTGAACTTGGTCTTTAGGCTGAACTCCAAAGTCAAGTTATGGCACTCTCTGAAAATGATCTGAGCCATAATGGAAACAATCTCATGTGCACATCCTACTTTTATTTTCAGAACGTAAGCGTTGCTACATTTAAATAATTAAAAATACAATTGACAAAATCTATGATTTGGCAAAAATGAACAGAACATGTTAGACTTTCTTTAATGAGTCTGCTGCTGACAATCACAGATGGAATCATGATGACACATTCTATTATAAGAATAGGGAAAATGTATGCATTAATGCAACTTTACAAGAAAAAACAATGTTATCTGGTACAAGCTCAGACTATAGAAATTGTATTATCCACTTTAAAAGGTGTTAATATGAATTAAAACACAGATATAGTCATATGTTTGACCACCTACAGAGAACTTTGTTCTGCTAATCTTGTTGAGTCTTTTAAACTAAAAGAGGAGAGTAATTTAGGGATTGGTCCAACTTAGCCCATGTGTGTTTGGGCAAGTGCAGCCTGGGTATCTTTGAAGCATAAAATATAATAAAATGGTGTTGATTATTATGGAATAAAACAATAAACCTTTAAATGGACATTCTCAAAAAGCTGCTGCATTAATGTTTGAGATAAATACGTAATGGAACTTTAATATGTCTTCACTAGGCACAGAGGACACAAACTCAAGGAATTAGCTTAATGTAAATGTAATATTAACTATCTCTTGGGGCTTGCAAAGATCATATGGAAAGTCTCAAATGAAGCTTGAATTGAAAGTAAAATTTTACATTTAAAAAATTAAGAATAACAAATTAAAACCCTAAAAATTGGGTATTTTAATGGAAACATTAATTGTGTAATTTTAATTTTGAATGTCAGTGTTGATCCCATCTATTTACATTTGATGCATTACAACACTCCCAGCTTTCCTAAAGTCGTTTGCACGTGCACGCACACACACACACTGTTGTGCAAAGAAAGTGTGTAGAAAACAGCAAAAGACTTGATGTAGCTGCTGAAATGTTGAGTGTTTCATTTTAAAAAATGACAAGGGCATAGACATTTTAGCTTTAACTTTGGCTCTTGTATAGTTGTTGCTTATTTTCCCAAACAGAACAACAGCAGAAATGAAGCTGCTGGTAGCTCAGCCACATTCAATCACTGCATTCCTCATTTTAGATGCTGGGAACATTTCCTAATGACTGCAGCCATTCTAAATTATTGAAAAAGCCAAAGAGCCACATCAGCTACAGAAATGGCTATTAACCTTGGAGAGTGATATTCAAATCCAATAAGAGCCAACTCCATCCTCCAGTGTCCCTTGCAGGGAGGAAATGTAAATGTGTTCTAGCTAAAACAGATGGGAAAACCTTCCGTCGTTTGAAGTTCTAGCAAAAGAAGTCGCTGCAAGCAGAGGGCTCTCCACCCCCTCAATAAAATATTCAGGACTGAGTCTCACGAGGCACCTTTTCTTCCCAGTGTGACTTCGCAAGACAATGGACTTCCACACTGCTGGATTATTACAAAATATGGGCATCTTACAAAACATAAACCCTTTTAAATGTTTACAAATTCACCGCCATACAGAGAGTGAAAAACAGCCCCAGGATTATCTCACTGTGAACAAAGAACGCTAGAGGTTTGATTTATGAGTGAGAGAAAGAAACGTCATCCTACGACTCCTTGAAGAGCATTTTAGAGCCTAACTATGTGAATATTGGGATGTCCTCTGTATTGCTGTTTACAAATCACCTCAAATTGAATTTCTCAGCTGAGCTGACACACTGTCAGACCTGATTTGATTCTATTGTGGCGATACCTGGCTGTCAGTCATTTCCTGCTCTGGTACTGTGCTACGGACCAGAGAGAATCCTTGATTATTACTCTTATCGCTTTACTCAAGAGAGACCATGAGACAGAGAAAAGAGAAAGAGAAAAAGAGCGGGAGATGAGTTGAAGAAGAAGACCAGAAGGTACAAAAGCCAGAAGTGAGATTATAAGTTTGGAAGAGTTACTTTTGAAGACCATGCTGCTTGGAAATGGTGTTTCACAACAATTTATCTAAAAGTTATGGTGTATGTCAGGGCTACTCAACAGGGGGCTCAGGCTGGATACGGCCAGTGAGACGCAACTTTCTGGCCTGCGAGCCGCATATTGTGGTCCCCAGGCTGTAATTCATCACTGAATCCACGTTGCCATAACGAGGCAGCGCGGTATCATATGTGCAGCTGGTCATCACACAATGAGGAGCTGTCCTAAAGTTTCACTTTCTGGATTTTTTACAAAAGAAAAACAAATCTGCCTTCCCTCTTGCTCATCAAAGTGTTTCTAAAGTCAATTCATTTAATTTATGAAACCACTTCATGGACATATTAACCAGTTATGTCCAACATATGATATGAATGGGATCAAACTGTTTAAACAGAGTGATCTGGACTGATTCTACTGTAGAACAGTTTTATACATCAGTCCTTGAATGGAACCAGAAAAACTCCTAACTCTATCTGATAACCAGAAATTCCTGCTGTGATTCACTGAGTTCTTTATCTGGTTTCTAAACCTGAAACAAACAAGCTTTAACAAATTATTTTTAGTCGGTGTAATATTTAGCTCCATCTGGGTTTTATAAGGCAGCCGGAGCATCTGATCTCGATCAAACAGTCGATAGCAGAAGCAGTCCTGGTGGACCGTGGGACAAAAACAACATTGTTATGTTCTACTTATGATGCAACTAGCCAGCTGCACATTCAAACTGCTCAATAACACTCTGACAAATGACTTTCCACCTCCAACAAAAACCTCATCTTTTTTTTTTTACTTTGTTGATGTGTCAATAGCTTTCCGTTTCCTTGGTCTTGAAGAAACTTTTAGTCAATTTTCAGCCACAAGAACAGACTATGAGTAACTCTTTTGTAGTGATTGCTGTATTTGGTCAAGTTTTATAAATGGGTGTTCATAAGTCTGCTTTTTAGTAAACGTTGGTCCTCTAAGGACCTCAAATTGCATGCAAGATGCACTGAGGGCAATCCTGCCACACAAACTCACATGAATGGATTTTGATAAGTTTAATGTCCTGAGATACTGTAGTTTCAACATTCATGTTGCATATACAAAAAAAGATTAAATAACCGGATTGAGACTCAGTGGCCAACTCTACTTCATATTAAAAGACTTGGATTAGTCCTGGGGTCAGAATATTTCCTGAATGTGACAGCCCTACTCTGCTCTCTAGGATTTGTTTGCTGATCACTTCATGACAGGACAGATCTGTGCCATTCTCCACTTAGTGGCAGTTGTTTGATTATTTCCTAATCAGATGTTCTTCTTAAACAAAGTTCATTCTCACTGGAATCTTTTGACAAAAGAAAAGTCTAATCCAATATGGTCAGTTAGCTATTATTCACACCTCACAGATATTAGATCAAAGGGCAGGAGTTAACCTTTATACTGCTTGCTTATCTAAATGAGGTTGCAGTCCAAAACCCAGAGCTACAGTGTGTCCTAGTGACAGGGTACAACTTATCATTAGCCAGATCTAAAGCTGTCTATATGTGAAAGTATTATTTACGACACATTATAAAGCTAAATTTAACACTTAATATACCCACATTTGATCATTTAAGCGCCAAATACAAAAATAACACATTATAGTCAGATCGGAAATATCACTAGCTCCACTTAACCTTTTCCAGTCTGATTAAGATCAAAGCTAATCAAGACTTTAGTCAACGATTTTTCAGAAAGACTCCAGCCGAATAAGTATCATTTTGAGGAAAAACACTTGACACTGTTTAATTACAGTTATTATTACAGACCCAGTGTGTCACCACGGTGCTGTCACGCTGCTGAACTGTGATCTGTAACAACTCTCTTCTCTCACACATGCTAACACGCTAGCTCTACAAGTACAACAACCACGGGGACAGCGGTCCCACACCTCCACAACACACCGGCGAGAGGAAGAGAATGTCTGGGTAGAGACACGAGCAGCACCGGTACCTTTAGTTTGTCAAGGAGAATGTGTTTTGATGTAGCTGTCCTCAGTCCTCTAGCTGCAGCCTGGGATGCCATGGATGCCGCCATGTTGACACGCAAAACGAGATGACGTATGGTAGGTGTTCGACGAGCAGAGGATGTTCATTGGTTAACAGCAGGAAGGGGGTGGTCCTTAAAGTGGAAACACCCACATTCCGTCCGGAGAGAAAGTTAGAAATGTGAAATTAGTTCCTTGCAGCTCTGAATATTTAAAAAAAACATTTTATTTTTGTATTAATAAATATTTAATTAAAAAGTTTTAGAACAGTGTTTAATTCAAAACATTCAAGTGAAGTCATTTATTATGAATTTAGGAGTTTATACAAAGTTTTCCAAGCATTTTATCTAAATTTATTCTAATTCCACACTGATGTTGGCATCAGCTCTAGATAGGTTAAATAGTTCAAATGCTTTGCTGTACATTTACTCACCCAACACTTTATTTCATTGACCTATTCAATTATTTGTGACTGAAAATAGATTATCAGCAAATGACAGCAATGCCATTGGGCATCTAGATGTAGTACAGACAACTGGCTGAATTTTAACTATCAGAATGAGGAAAAGGGAGGATTTTTTTTTTTTATTGGCATGGTTAATGGTACCAGAGGGGCTGGTCTGAGTATTTCAGAAACAATATCTTGTTGACATAAGAGATCAGAGGAGCAGACTATTTTGAGATGAGAAAAACATAAGAGTAGCTCTAATAATCACTTAAGGTCTGTTGATCTCTGAACATTCAACACATCAAAGCAGATGTGCTACATCAGCAGAAGACCACATTAGGTGTCACTCCTGTCAGCTAAGAGCAGGAAACTGAGGCTACCAACTAAGCATCATTTAAACGCCACAGCCTACCAGAGTATTGTTGCTTCCAGCAGGAAAATGTCCAGTATCATAAAGCTCAGATTACCTCAAACAGTTTTTTTTACATGATGATGAGTTCTGGTGGCAGAAGGGGGTCCAACCTAATAAAGTTGTTGGTGATTTGGTTTTCACCTAAACAAAATCCCCACAGTCAGTCAGTCACTAACAACTGCAACTGAAAATCAAAATAAGTGCTGCAATTAAACACTTAATAGAACTTTGGAATTAACTTCTTCCTGTTCTCTCTGGTAAAAGTATTGTGAAAAAACACAATTAACAGCTGCACACAAACACACACATGCACACATTTTTACACTTGGCCATTAGAAACTGTGAATTAGACTGTAATTAGCACTCTAATAACAATCAGCCAGCAAACACTCATGTTCCTAGAACTGCCCTGAAATCCCCTCGTTTTAGCTGCACATTTTTACATACCAGAAATTAGAAGTCCTAATGGTACTTGGTAATCTATTCTAAGAATGTGCCACACTTTGCAACTTGTGAAAAATCTCCCCTTTTTTATTTTATGTGTGCATAAAAGGCAGATGCAGTTTAATAATTATATTGTGGAGGTGATAGAAAAAGTGTTGCTAAGTTCAAAATGAAAACCAGTTCTTTGCAGGTGTAAATCATGGAATTTTGATTTTTTTTTTTCTTAAAAGAAAAATAGAACAATTAACTTAAAAACTTATCAGCCATTTTTTAAATTATTATTTAAAGAATAATGTATTGCATTTATAAAATAGTGATAGAGTTATTTATTCTGTGTATTGTCTTTTTTACCTTCCTGTTGTGTCTGCAGAAAAAAATATTACATTTCCATATTAGTCAGGAGATTCTGAATTATATTCACTTTGACCATTTAATCAATTTACATGAGGTAAGCGGACACTAAACGGCCCGTCATAGATGTTGGATGCTGGAGCCACCCTGGCTCCATCCAGCACCGTGACCTTGTGTCCTGGACAAACAACCACTGTGCTCAGCTGAAAGGTGTTGGTCGGGAGTCGACTTAGAGAGCGTGGGATGTGTGAGCTGATCTTGTCTGAATAGCTAAATAGCCCTCTCGCGTAGTCCTCCAGAGCCCTCATTACATGCCGCATCTTGAAAGGGCAAAGAGGGCAAACCGATCATAAAGAGCAGTGATTATGACAGAGGGAGAGAAAGATACTTGCTTAGAAACCATCAGTGTCAGCAGGCTGCAGCGGACAAGACAAGAGGGGAGGAGATGATGATGAACAGCCACAGCCAAGAGGGCTTTTTTCTAAACCCTAATATGCTCAAATACCTAAGTCCACATGAGAAAACCTTGACAATCTTTGTGCAAGTAGGACCCACTCTGATGTCAACTGGGAGAGAATTTGCTTCATGTTTATTTGATCCTTTTACTTTTAGCTCCCTTCTTCTGGGTGAGAGCTTCTGATAGTCACTGATCCATATTCCACACAGCAAAATATTCTTTGGATGTAAGCCAGTTTAACATAATCACGGTAAGAGCACAAATGAAGTGAAGAGGGCTACACTGGCTTAACATTTCAGTATGTTAACAAATCCTGTTGAATGTATAAACTGCCTGCCCTGCCTCAGAAGCGGCACGCTCGACTTAAGAATAAAAAAATCACCACGAGCCTGAGCCAAGCAGAATCACCAGCGGATGATTCATTCCAGCCTTCCTAAGGTTTTGTTTCTTTTGTTCGTTTTTTTTTCTTGCAGTATGTGTGTACTCTTTTACTCTGTCCCTGTGGTTAGGTTAGGTTTTTCAGTTTCAGGAGGAACACATTCTGCAGTCAAGTGAATGTATATTTAGAACCGTTTAAGACCCCCACTAATGGAAAAAATTATATTCTATGTTGAAAAATAAGAAAACTGTTATTTTATTTGAAAAAGTGTTGATTGCTTATTTAAAGTGGTACTTTACTCATATTTTTAATACATTTGCAGTAGTCTCTAGTAGGAATGAATGCCTTGTAAGTCGTAGTCGGGGGAATAAAAGCTCCGGTGCACCTGTTTCGGAACCAGATCAAAGTTAAGCTGAACACGACAGGATTTGGAGTCAACGTTGATGTTTTATCTCCACAAAAAACACAAGCCTGGAGGAGTTCTGCTGTGTGGTGGTGTTGCTAACGCTAACGACGAGACGGTCTCTGCTGTTTCCTGGACGCTAAACCAACAACAGCCTTCCCCGTCGTGAGTCAAGGTGAGTGAGTGCATAAATGTTAAGTGACAGTGTGACGTAGATCTGTCAGGCTTTTCTAATCCTAGCGTTTCACTAATGCAGGAGATAGGTGTAGGAGACTAGTTTCATGTTCAGCCTGCATGAAAAACTCAGAGTGACCGATTATAATAAGAAATAATAATAAAAAATGTTTTTTCAGTGAAGTACCACTTCAACAATGTGACGTGTAACTGAGCGTTTCCCCATCTGTTTTCTATCAGCGCCTCGGCTAATGCAGGAAAATAAGAGTAGAAGACTATTTTCACATTTAGCCTGCATGTTAAACTCAGAGTGACTGATAATATTTAAACAAACAAGTAAAAATTGTTTCTCAGTGGCCGTAGCCTTTAAGGAAACACCTAGGAAAGATGTTGATTGGGGAAACTTAATTCAATTGACTTTAGCGATAGCCTTCCTTGTTGTGACCGTTTTAGTGGCCCTGTGGGTTTGAATTGCATAAGCAGCTTCCTCTTGTCCTGTCTTGTCCTTTCTCTGCTTCCTTCCCCACAGGAACATGAGCTAATGTGGTGGCAGAGCAACTAATTTGTGGTTTCCCCTTCAGTAATCTACTGTGAGTGTCAGTGAAGCTGCGAGTCATCAGAGCTCCAGAGATGAAGAGCCACAGATCCCAGCAGACCGTGTGGTGAACTCCCATCTCATCCCTCTCACCCAAACAGCAGCGGGATGCTTGGCTAACAAACCGACACACACAGCATGGAGCTGACACCCAAAACCAGCTGGAGCACGCCGTCATTACTCTCTGTCTTTTACTTTTCATCGTCATAGGTGTGTCCATTGTTCCATGTGCCAATCAGTGTTTTTTTTTTTAGTTCACATACTTTTTTAATGTTTTCTCTTCTTTGTGTCCTACCTGATGACCACACATGAGTCTAATTGTCATTCATGATTCAAGGAACTTTATCAAATGTCACTGAGAGTTTTTAAAAAAAGCCTTTACACATCTCAGGAAGTCAAAATCTGAATATTTCAAAGCCTGCTTCTCTGCATGAATGCAGATACATCCACTTTATTTTATTCATCCTGCATCTCTCAGCCTTTAAGGAAAGGAGGGGGCCAGGCACTAACGTACCAGGTTTGACCTCTGTGAATATATGTACATAATGCACTGGCCACAGGAACCATAAGAGCAAAAGGCCAAAAAGCTGAAGGAACAGGCAGTGAATGCATGAGTGAGGGCACATATGTATGCACGAGTCCTAAAAATGTGTATTCAGACAGGAGATTGGATCCCTGTCAAATAGGGTTTAGGCTTTTTTTGACTTTGCAAATGGATTTATGTGGATTTAGCTAGCCAGAGGATATAGTTATAATTTCTAACAAATAAATGGAGGAGATGGGGAATTACTGTACTTAACTGCTGAGTCAACAAGCAAGAAAAGTGGCAGCTTACAGAGACGGAGAGCAGACAGCATGACAAGGAAATTAGAACAGGCAAGAAGGATGTTACCGGGCGCCGAGAGTGACAGAGATCGGACAAAACGGGAAAGGGGGGTGCAGGGGTGTCGTTGCCACCCTGCGCTCAGCACATCTCCTGATATGACAGATGGTGAATGTAATTAGTCATCGTTTTTCCGTGCTAAACCTTGGAGTTCACAATGTCATCCCAATGCATATGTATAAGTCTAAATCCTGCCTTCAATGGCTCCTAAAAAGTTTGGAAAGACTGTGTAACGGGAACATATTTTCCTCCAGAAGGGCAGGGCAAACCTCCTGCAGTGTTAGCTGCCATCCCTCTGCATTATCCACCATAACTTTTGCTTTTGTGCCCTAAAATTCATACAGACGAATACAAAAAAATAACACAAGGTTGCCTATAAGCTTGGCTTGTGTCTGCTCTGAATGTCAGCGGTGGAGATCGAATCAATACAGCGACGGAAGCTGCCACATCTTAGCTATCTCTCTCCCACCAGATGCCTGTCAGCCTGACTCAGCTGGAGGCCTCATATTAACGTGCTGTGGAACAACACAGTCAGAACCATGCTTGGAGACAGACGCATCAAACATCGCTTGTGAAGAATTGGGTCTGCGACTGTGTGATGTTCCTGTAGGTTTTGCAGCGGGTTCCCTAGATGGAAATTATCAGCTCGGATCAAAGCAGGAGTGATATAATATTGTGATATCACATGAAAGCCGCTTTAATGGAGGTGACTGATCTGTTAATCACGTATAAGGGTGGGTAAACGCATTTGGCATTGAAGGTGGGCCCTCAGAGCCTCTATAAAGCAGGAACACCATGCAGATCCAGCGCTTTAAGGGGTTTCTGCACTGCAGTGGGAGGGGTGTTATAGAGGCTTTCTTGTATTCTCACAAAGGAAAACAAATGCTGACAAACTCTCAGCTTCAACAGCACGAGGAGAGGTGACATCTGAAATGCCGGCTTCAATATCGGCTCTGTTTTATTTACGCTTTCTCTATTCTTCAGGTATCTGTATCAAACACAGCATGGCTCATTGCACAGGCGAGTGCTGAATTTAAAACTCTTCTCTCTAAAAAAAGCGTGCATATCTTCCTACAAACACAGTCGAAAGCACAAGGCGAGTGAAGGCTTGGAAACTGCTTAGATGTGCATGTGAGAGTAAGAAGAGCCAGATTCCTCCACAAGCTGGAGTCACCTTTGTCGCTAAAGAAGGACTGGGTCATGCTTTAAAAAATTTTGCCTCTCCTTTACTTTTTACTTCTAAAAAGCATCAGACATATTAACAACCTCCCTGCACATGACCTCTCAAGGTGCAACAAGATGTCTCTGATCCCTTCCCCTCTGATGGCCGAGTCTTCAAACAGACAAGAAGATGTGCAGCCAGAGCAGCACTGGGTCACTTTCTAAGTCAACAAAATAAACACGAATGCAGCCCACGCAGCACCAGGCATGCAGCGGCAGATAAGGCGTTGTTCTTTTTGAGTGTACTCTTGATGCTAACATCTGTGGATGTATTCCCACCATGCCGGGACAAGCATGAAAAATGCATGCCGCAAGAATGGTGGGAAATGTCAATAAAGAAATCAAAGCAATCAGGATGGTACCGAAGGGGATATTGGTGTGATAAATCATGTTCTTCCTGACGAAGGTCGCAGAGGTGCAGAGAAGGAGGAAGTAGAAAGAGGGGCACAAAAGGCAAGGTGTGGTGTGCTCAACCACACGCCTCGGGGAATGACTCGGAGACACTTTATTCAAGGGTGCGATTCAGAGTGTGACTCCTGATGCAAAGTCATTTGTGACACCATGACCTTCGGAGGAGCCCCATTCGCTCTGTGTGTTATTTCTTTGATTTAAGCCGTGTGCTGCTGCCTCTTTCTCTTGGGGAATGATGACAGATACACCCATGGGCCTCAGATTAGCTCAATAGAACATTATTGCCCATATCAGAAAAAGCTGCTCCGCTGCAAGATCATTGATGGATGATGGCTCCTAAAATGGTTTTCTGGGCAAAATGATATCCAGATGCATTTTTCAGTTGCGAAAATGTTTTCTGCACACACAATGACTCGACTTCTTAGCTCTCCTCGTGCAATGAAACTGAAAAAAGCAGGTACTTGTTTACAGTTCTGCCGTTTCCCCATCATCAGCTGCAGTATTACTTAAATAACGTATTGACCTCAGGCTGATGCAAATGGCTTCTTAATGGCTAAAACCTACAGTTCCCACTCCCAAACAGCCCTTCCATCTCGAAGGCAGATGCATAACTTAGGCTCAGAGAGGTGTGGATGTGTGTAGATGATGGGGCAGGAAGGAGGGAGTTATCCAAGGCTCCATTAACCTTGTTTTGTTGAGGCACCTCCACTATCCTGAGCCCACATTGAGTGGGAAACCTCAGGGGACCCTCCACTAATTAACCTTGTGGAAATACCCTCAGTGGAGAGAGGTTGGGACCGGAATAATAAGGAAGCCTTTGCCAGGCCATTAGTGGGAAGATTAACACATCCAACTTTCAAGTAGCTTTTTGACACAAAACCAATATTTGTCCGGACCGGTTTGGACTGTGGCATGACAGGGCTGAATCCAAAGTGGCAGCTGTGATTCAATCTTTTGTAAATCCCATTCATCACACAGTCGTTTGTCTTTGATAGACGTTTCATGAAAAGACTTGAGATCATCTAAAGCATTTTTAAATGAGCGCATTATCGGTGATGTGCTCACCTCGTCGCTCACCAGCAGACAGACGTGGAAAAAACTTGATAACCTAAAGCCGGACCTGAGATAAACAAAGAAAATGTATAAAATAATCAAATAAAGACATTCACTGCCACACCTACGGGCTATTGTGATTTATTAATTCTCCTGACATGACTGCCCGGAATGTGGGAGGAAGCCGGGATAAACAGACAAACAGCAGGTTTTCATGAACTGGGAAATAAACTGAGAAAAATGTTGAAGTAGGAGAACTATCAATTAACAGAAAACAGACTTTTGGATGAAAAAAATCTATCTATCATCTATCTATCTATCTATCTATCTATCTATCTATCTATCTATCTATCTATCTATCTATCTATCTATCTATCTATCTATCTATCTATCTATCTATCTATCTATCTATCTATCTATCTATCTATCTATCTATCTATCTATCTATCTATCTATCTATCTATCTAATAAAATAGATAATTCTGTCTTCTTCACTGGTCTGAATGCGTAGGAGTTGTGATCATAGGAGTCAGACAAATAGCTGAAGGGACTTCAGGGCAGCAGCGATCCATTATAGTAACAGAAATGTATGAATTTATTATATTGCAGTTTGTGTAATAATGTAAATTTCTTGTATTGTTGCATTAGCAAACAGGTACTGGGAATAGATTCAGGCATATAGAGCTAAGGCATATCAGGTATTAAGGAGAAGTTGCTGGAAGACATAAAGCCCGGACCACATGGTGCATTTTTGGCTGTTGCACAGGACTGCTTCATGTCACAGTGAGAGGAGTCTAGAGAGGTGGAGGACTGTCGTCGTCGTCGTCAGCATCCGTCCGTCTCAGGAGATGATGGTGTAGCTTCTTGTGAGTCTACCTGCACCACAGAGAATGGCTGTGCAGCCCGACTCTAGAGTGGCAGTCCCTGCCGCACTTGGTACAGGTAAAGGCGGAAGGCTGTTGTAGCCGCTGCTTCCGCCTGGACCTTTTCTGGATGGCATTTTCTTTTCTCACAGCCTCTGCATGCGATGTACCTTGCCTGGCACACTGTACGGTCCAAGATTTCAGCGAGCCAAACTGCACGATGTCTCACTCTCTAGCAGGACATGCTAACGTCACGAGCGTACTCACCGAAAAGCATACGTCACTAAAAGCCGACAGATACTCAAGACAACAATGATGAAAAGAGAAAAAAGCGACACCGTTAACAATTCTTTTGTTAAACTCTGAAACAAAAAAAAAGAAGTGGTCCATATGTTCTCACGATTAGCATCCACTGTTGCTATTATTGCTAATGGTACTTTTACATTGTTTTCTCATCGCTAGTTTTTCGCGTTACTTCCTGGGTGTGTTTTCATTGGTCGATTGCAAAACGAAGTCGTAGATTTTCTGACACTGCTTGAGGTTATTTGGAGGATGAATTTGTGCTCAGTAAGCTGTCGCTAGGCTGGTCACACTGGACGGCCACAGACCTGCAAATCACCCTCACGTTTACCGTTTTTTGTCACAATTCTGTTCACAATGAGGGATTTGTGAAGGATGGCCAAAAAAATGCACAGTTTGGCCTGGAGCAGACCACGCCTCTAATCACCTGGAGAGCCTATTGATAGTCTCACTCTTTTATAACAGAGGGTTTTGTACTCTGTACCCCCGTCCTCTCTTTTCTATTGTCTTCATTCCTGCTCCTTTTCATCTCGTTCATCTCTACACCCTCACGCCTTTTCATCCCACTCATCCCTCACCCTTCACCCGTTCCTCATCCCACTTCTACTCCATCTTCCTTTTCATTACTTTCATTCTTCTTGCCTTATCCTGTTCAGTCCAATTGCTGAAATAAACCACAAACCCTCAGCTGAACCCTCATGTCTGGTCTTCTCTGGTGTTCTAGTTCAAAGATCTGCACAAGTTTGCTCTCAGAACATTCAAGAGTTGTTGTGGTCCTCTTGAAACAATCCGGGGTCCCCGATGTCATCCCTGTGAGTCCGGAAAATGACCAAATAGAAAATAAACTAATTGAGATGCTTAGGGATCAGCAAAGTTGCAATTTGTTTGCAATTAATTCATTAATCCCACAAACCATGCATATATATTTCATGTGTCAAATTCCTTTAATCACTCAGAAAATGTAGATTATTTCACAATTTTGTGTCTCTAACTTGTCACCAGCAGTCTCTGTTCAGAGAGGCACTTCATCAACACGTGTTGAAAACTTAATCCTAGACGTTCCAGAAACTGATCCCCCAATTGGAACAAATCAAGTTTTTCTGTCCCCCAACAGACCAGGAGCTCTTTAATGCAGCCAGAAAGCGTGTTTTTATGCATCCGTCTAAACTTCCAGAAGGAATTACTTTTCTTTTTAGTCCATGTCGATTTTTGTACTTGAAAAGTTTTGCTTCAAAAGATTCCTTCTCTTTATATTTGCTGAGTCATCCCCACTGAAACTCCTTTTTGGGGAATATAGGTCAGTACAGTATGTGCAACTCATTTGTAAAACTCAATCCTAAGAAAAGAAATGACTGGACCTGAAAATGACTCATTTTTCATTTTGCATATCTTTAAAAAATGCTGATAAATTTAGTTAAAGAAGACAAAATACAATCCATAAGGATTTGAAACTGCCAGCATGAGCGTGCCCTGGGAAACGTCTGGACCGTTGACTGTTTATTTTTTGAACGTGTTGGGATTTCTACGAGATACCGTGTTATAAAAACGCCAACAAAAGGTGAGCGTGGCTCCGTCTCACCAGCTCTTCATTCAGATGCACCATCACACAACTTGTTCTCTGTATGATCTGACTTTGCCTTTGTCTTTTTTATTTTTAGTTCCCCTCCCTGCTGTGTTTTTTACTCCATCTGCAGAACACAATGTTTGGGTGGTTGCCACATCCTTATCGTGTTCCTCTTTACTAAACTTTACAGCAGAATAAGGAAGTTTTGCACTTCTCCCAAAGAGAAAATCCACATAAACCTTTAAAAAAAAATCCAAGACAGCACTTTAAGACTTCAAAAGAAAAGAACACAGTGCATTTGAATATCTTTAATCCTCCCCATGCCATTTTAAGATTCAATATTTACCCAAAGTGAACGTATCTAAAGGGTGACACGCTTTAATATGTGTGCTGAAGATGTGGACGAGCCTGAAAGCCACCTTTTAACCTGCAGCTGATTTGAACGTGTTTTATTGTGTGATGCAGCTCTGTGTGCTGCTGCAGGAATCGCGCTGTGGCAGCACGGTAAGGTAAAGTTGCGCGACAGCACGGTGCGTGCTCGGATACCTTCTGGGCCTCATGCATAATGCTCTTTGTGTTTCCTGGGAAAGATGGACGAGTGACAGGGCGGACTGAGTCCCTTCCAGAATCTCAAATGGATCACTTTCTCCCTGTTGTTGCCCACTTCTCCTTCTCTTTCTTTTTATGCTATTTGTTGGAAACATCCAGCATCATTGATGTGGTCCTTTCCTGTGAGTGGCACAAGAACAAAGGAGCTGTGCTTCTTTAGCATGCTCCTGTCGTCTTTTTCTCCAATTCTTTTTTTGTTTTTTATCGTCCTTCCTCCCTCTCCCTCTCTTCAATCTGTCCCTCTACCTTCCTTTTATCTCTCGGTTTTAATGATTTATTTTGCAAGAACGTCTGACCAGTGCCGAACCGAGTCTTAAGTGTCACTTCAAAAGAGTGTTTCATGTCATTTATTTCCATTGCAAACACTGATGGAGACGAGTTGAGATGGAATATTTCTTGAGGTGAACGCTCCTTCCTGAGAAACACTTTTCTATAAACATAATTGCCTCTGTGCTATTACAGTTCATCACGGTGAAATTAAATAAACTTGACACGTGTTGGCTAGCTTCCAGATTCATTAGAGACCCTCTTTCTTACTACAAGGGTCACATAATATTCCTAAATTTCATTATGCTCTGCTTCATTACATAATAGCACACTGCCCATTAGCCTGCTGCTCCCACATTTACAGCTTTATGAATTATGAATCAGTCTCCTTTCATCACAGCTGGAACTTTCACCCTGATGTGCAAATTACATGGAGGCAAACAATTACATCCCAAGGAATGTTAGTCCACTTCAAGCCAAATTCCCTTCAGTCCTTGCAAACCGCCCATGCAACATGAAAATGAAAGAAAAATAACATTAATGTGATATAACGGGCTTCATTGGGCACCATCACATTCAGTCCACTGGACAAACCCACGTCACAGACTTCAAGACAACACCTGTTTTTAAAAGTCTGTATGTTTGCTTTATCACTGACAGTACGTTAGAGTTAATAGATTACCGCAGTCCCCAGCGTGCCCTTAGAGGTGGCTCTCAGGGCAGAAGACGTATTAACAATAGATGTATACTCGCAGCGCTGCCCCGTTCGTACAATTTCTCAAAGCCTGAGACTCCCTGTGGTGCTTTATAATGCTCGCAGACAACCGGGTCAGCCACGAGCAGCTTCCACACTCACTCCATGCGAGGCCACTAAAAGAGATTAGTGAAACATAAATCAGAAAAGTGAGAAAGGAAAAAGGGCCCCTGGTGGAATGCAGAGGTAATTATGAACTCAAATGGGCACTCTTTTCAATAAAAACATGAAATATGAGCTGGCTTCATGATAGCTGAAAGCTGCTTACAAGAAAGTTAATAAGAAGTGTTCTCTGAAGTGAAGGTGCCGTTACAGGTCCAACTTTTGAATCGAGTATGTTCAGGACCATGAAAGAGCTCGGACAAATCAAACATTGTTTTCTATTAATAATCCTGAAGCATCTATTAATAAATAATGGTTGGTTGGTGATTGAAATGAATATTTAGGTATCAAAAACAGTACAAAACCAAAAAATCTGATGTTATCATTTACTTAGCTCAATTTAAAAAATATAAACAATATTGCCAAAAGTGTTGGGAACTTTGTTCAAATAAATACATTCATGTGTTCCAGTAAAAATGCAACACTTAAACCTTGTTTGGAGGTAATCCTTAAACTTTAGGAAACGTTTTGATCAGTTTTTAAAAGGTGGGGTCAGGCATCATTCTGGTTTTGATCAGGAGTATGTGCAGGCCAGTCAATGTCCTCCACACGTCCATGTCTTGATGCTTTTGGCAATAAGATGTGTTTTAAATGATACTTAAAACATTGTTTAATTTCTTGGGATTTTTGTTTGTTCTCTGTGGAAGTGCACTTGAAATTCATATGAACATGAACTGGACAGGAATGAGAAATCAAGACTTTATTAAAAATGAATGTTCTCTTGCAACTTTAATGATAAAAAACCTATTTGCAGCAATTCCAGCCTGAGTGACAGAACTTAGACAAACAACTGGTCCACAAACAAGGCAGCACATCTGGACTTCAGTCAGCACACGTCATGCTTGAGACCATGGAACAAGACTTCCGTACGGCTTCGAGGAGATTCTGGTCCACCATCCGGCGCCTCAGGAGGGGAAAGCAGTGCACTACCAACACTGTTTACAGTGGGGAGGGTGTGCTGCTGACCTCGACTCGGGACGTTGTGAATCGGTGGGCCGAGTACTTCGAAGACCTCCTCAATCCCACCGGCACTTCTTCCAGGATGGAAGCAGAGTCTGGGGGTTTTGGGTTGGGCTCTCCAATCTCTGGAGCAGAGGTCACTGAGGTGGTCAAAAAACTCCTCGGTGGCAAGGCTCCGGGGGTGGATGAGATCCGCCCGGATTTCCTTAAGGCTCTGGATGTTGTGGGGCTGTGTTGGTTGACGCGGCTCTGCAATATCGCGTGGACATCGGGGGCAGTTCCACTGGATTGGCAGACCGGGGTGGTGGTCCCCCTATTTAAAAAGGGGGACTGCAGGGTGTGTTCCAACTACAGGGGGATCACACTCCTGGTGACCTAAGGATCAGGTCTCTGCTTTTTGCAGATAATGTGGTCCTGTTGGCTTCATCAGAACGTGATCTCCGGCTTTCGCTGGAGCAGTTCGCAGCCGGGTGTGAAGCAGCTGGGATGAAAATCAGCTCCTCTAAATCCGAGACCATGGTCTTGAGTCGGAAAAGGGTAGAATGCCTTCTCCAGGTCAGGGACGAGGTCCTGCCCCAAGTGGAGGAGTTCAAGTATCTCGGGGTCTTGTTCACGAGTGAGGGAAGGGTGGAGCGTGAGATCGACAGGCGGATTGGTGCTGCGTCTGCAGTGATGCGGGCGTTGTGCCGGTCTGTTGTGGTGAAGAGAGAGCTGAGCCGAAAGGCGAAGCTCTCAATTTACCGGTCGATCTACGTTCCTACCCTCACCTATGGTCACGAGCTTTGGGTAGTGACCGAAAGAACGAGATCGCGAATACAAGCGGTTGAAATGAGTTTTCTTCGCAGGGTGGCTGGGCTCTCCCTTAGAGATAGAGTGAGAAGCTCGGTCATCCGGGAGGGGCTCAGAGTAGACCCGCTGCTCCTCCACATCGAGAGGAGCCAGTTGAGGTGGCTCGGGCATCTGATTAGGATGCCTCCTGGACGCCTCCCTGGTGAGGTTTTCCGGGCACGTCCAACCGGGAGGAGACCCAAAGGAAGACCCAGGACATGCTGGAGAGATTATGTCTCTCGGCTGGCCTGGGAACGCCTTGGGATTCCCCCGGAGGAGCTGGCCCAAGTGGCTGGGGAGAGGGAGGTCTGGGCTTCCCTCCTTAGGCTGCTGCCCCCGCGACCCGACTCCGGATAAGCGGAAGACAATGGATGGATGGATGGACGTCATGCTTCGTTGAGCTTCATCCTCTACCTTTAGCCAAGTCACTGATTTTTGCCTGCAAAGTGCAAAATGGAAGTGCTCCTGTCTACTTGAACTCTCTTGCAAAGACTTACTTCACAACTTGATCACTTCAGTCATCAAAGGATTGTAGACTATAGCCTACAGCAACAACCCAGACTCTTTTCTTGTGTCGCTCCATGATGGCTGAATGACCGAGCGCTACCAGAACCAGGGCATCCCTGTCTATCTTCAAGAAACTCCTAAAGACCCAGCTCTTCAGAAAACATCTCCTGCACTAGCACCTACCTGAGACTGCACTAGGCACTCTATTGCAGAGAGAAGACTGTCTGACAGGTTTGTTTTATTTTTACCAACACATTTTGGAGATTTTTGTTGTTTATTAGGATGAAGGAAAAACTTGGCTCCAGTGGAGTGCTGGCTATTGAGTAAGGAATGGCATTTTCTCCTCAAGGTTCCTTCCACTCTAGACAAATCTTTTATTCTGACACCTCCAAAGCACTCCCCAGATCCCCACACATAGCAACACAATGGTTAAAACAACAATAATCAACATCGCCGTCGTCATCGTCATCATCGTCGTCATCATCATCATCATCATCATCATCATCATCATCATCATCATCAGTTTAGTGTAATAAAATGATTGATTGATTGGATGAACAGCCCAACCAGGAGATTGATGCAGAGGACTGACTAGTTGAAAAAAGAAATCTTTGCAAAAATGCAGATCTTTATAAAATATCCTCTGATTAATTGCAATTGTTAGTAAAATGAGCTAATATGCATTTTTCATTAGGTAACAGAGAATTTCCAGATCATCCCAGACGTTCAAGACATGAAGTTTAACCTGTGCATCAAGAACTGATTCTTGATTAAGAAAAACTGAACTCATACAGGTCATACTGGTATATTTTTACTGTGCAACACATACACAGCTGGTAAAAAAAAAAGATTATATCAATGGCAGGCAGATAATGGTCCCCCTTCAGACTTGGATACATACATTTTATTAGCTGTTTAAGTACAGTGGGGCTTTTAGTCCAGATTTGTTTAATTTCAGATTGAACATATGGGAATACAGCTGGTACTTGCAGGCATAGTACTAACCCACCACTTCAGAGACCTTATTGGGGAGACATGAATAAGGTTCTTGGTGTACAACGACTTCTGCCAGCGAACAAGACAATACACTGGTGTGAACATATGACACCAAGAAAGTAAAACACATGGTTTGACTCCATCCATCCATCCATCCATCCATCCATCCATCCATCCATCCATCCATCCATCCATCCATCCATCCATCCATCCATCCATCCATCCATCCATCCATCCATCCATCCATCCATCCATCCATTTTCTGCTGTGTATCTAAGGTCAGGTCATGGTGGCAACAGATCCAGGAGGGAAGTCCAGACAACAGTTACACTCTCCAGCTTCAGGTTAAGATATATAACATCTTCAGTGAATTCTAGGTCTGCTCTGTGGTTTCCCCTCAGTAGGAGATGCCCAGGAAGCCCTCTTGAAAGGAACGTCAAGAGGCATCATAATCGAACAAGACTGGAGGAAGATCATGCCATCTGGGTTGAAATCCTTGTGTTCATCTGGTCTTGTTGTAAATCCCATCACCATAGCTAAGGGCTACAACATAGACAGATCAATAAAATAAGAGGCTCACCGTTTGACTCTGCTCCTTCTTCTCCATTACTGATCATCAAATCTTTTTAACTGAAGACAAAGCCCCAATCCTTTTGTCCACCTCTTGCCATTTTCATCCTGCCAATCCTTTCCAACACTAAGGTACCTAAAACTCTACATGAGACAGAGAGTCACTGCCAACTCAGAGGAACTATTTCACTTTTTATCTTGTGACTCATAGCCTCAGATAATTGAGGAGCCAGCTCTCATCTTGGCTGCTTCAAACTCAAATTTTATCCCACCCAGTGCATACCTGACGACACCATCAGAACCACCATATCTGCACAAAGCAATACATTTAACACCCTTCTCTCCACTGCCACTGTCCAAGAACCCCGAAAACTGCATAAGAGACAAGACGTAGGCCTGTGTCCAACCTGACCAGCCAGCAAGCTTAACTTAGAACACAGATAAAGCTCTTCTTTGGTTGTACAGGAACAAGATGGGCCTTGAAACGAACCCTGGCACCATTTTGCAATGGTCACATATTCTTGCCAACTGAATGACAATTAAACACTACATGCAGTCGTGGCACATACACCAACATATGTGCTTGTTACTGAAGCGAGGCCAATGTAAACCACAAAACTGCTGAAAAAAAAGTAGATCTAAGGAACAATTTTAAATAAACACAACCAGCAAAAAAGCAAAGATAGTTTGACTCATGGTTCAATGAATGGAGGAGGATGGAAAAAAACCTTCCATAAGTAGCACATAAAATACTGAAATAGCTGTGAAGGTGCAGTTATTCAATATGAGCTTTAAGGCTGCTCTAAAGGACAGAGAAGGAAACAAAAACAGTCCATACAAGGATCCCTCTGGCTTGTTTTATATATATATACATATTTTTGTGGCGAGGGAAAATCTGGAATAGGATTTAGGTTAAAATAGAAACAACAACTCATGTGTTGTATCAAATTATCCAATGACGCTGAGATCAAACAAGGAATATGTCCCTGTTTGACGTTGCGGTTGTTTATTTAAGGCATCAAAATGAATCAGCTCTATTTTTTTTCACTTATTTCTTTTTACTTGTCATACAGAAGGAGATGGAGCTGAGATCTGACGAAGTGTGATCTGAATCTGTTGCGGCTCCTCCTTGGCTGGACTGAAACTCAGCACGGATACAGACACAATGAAAGCACTTCACACTGGACAAGCCGGCACCTGCTGACTGTGGCTTGGAGCTCTCTGTGTAGATCTACAATAACAGACAAAAATCATTGATGTTGATAACACCTGGTGATGAAATCCAGCCAACGGTGGAACAGTCGGTCAGAGTAGAACGAAACATTACTTCCCACCGTTTCAGAAGAAAACCATTTTTAACCAGAGTGTGTTTGTCACTCATCAAAACAACTTCAGATTGGACTCTTGTTTCATTTTGGTCCCTTTGCTATTGGATGAAATCTTGGTGAGAAAAGCAATAAACACACACATGCACGTTTGATTTTTCCTGTGATTAGGGTACAAGTGCATTGAAGAACCCATACGATCCTATTTGCAGTTCTGTTACAATTTAGGTCCTTTTTCAGTCACTTCAGCTTAGCAAAAATAAAAATCATTCAAGTGGTATGCCATAATTTCTGGTTGAAAAAATAATAGAGAATACATATGTGCCTAGGGGTTAGGGACGAGGTCCTGCCCCACGACTGAGAGCAGTCAATGGACCATGGCCAGACTACAGGTCCTTCTAAAAAAATTAGCATATTGTGATAAAGTTCATTATTTTCTGTAATGTACTGATAAACATTAGACTTTCATATATTTTAGATTCATTAGACACGACTGAAGTAGTTCAAGATGTTTTTTGTTTTAATATTGATGATTGTGGCATACAGCTCATGAAAACCCAAAATTCCTATCTCAAAAAATTAGCATATTCCAACCGACCAATAAAAGAAAAGTGTTTTTAATACAAAAAAGGTCAACCTTCAAACAATTATGTTCAGTTATGCACTCAATACTTGGTCGGGAATCCTTTTGCAGAAATGACTGCTTCAATGCGGCGTGGCATGGAGGTAATCAGCCTGTGGCACTGTTGAGGTGTTATGGAGGCCCAGGATGCTTCGATAGCGGCCTGAAGCTCATCCAGAGTGTTGGGTCTTGCGTCTCTCAACTTTCTCTTCACAATATCCCACAGATTCTCTATGGGGTTCAGGTCAGGAGAGTTGGCAGGCCAATTGAGCACAGTAATACCATGGTCAGTAAACCATTTACCAGTGGTTTTGGCACTGTGAGCAGGTGCCAGGTCCTGCTGAAAAATGAAATCTTCATCTCCATAAAGCTTTTCAGCAGATGGAAGCATGAAGTGCTCCACAATCTCCTGATAGCTAGCTGCATTGACCCTGCCCTTGATAAAACACAGTGGACCAACACCAGCAGCTGACATGGCACCCCAGACCATCACTGACTGTGGGTACTTGACACTGGACTTCAGGCATTTTGGCATTTCCCTCTGCCCAGTCTTCCTCCAGACTCTGGCACCTTGATTTCCGAATGACATGCAAAATTTGCTTTCATCCGAAAAAAGTACTTTGGACCACTGAGCAACAGGCCAGTGCTGCTTCACTGTAGCCCAGGTCAGGCACTTCTGCCGCTGTTTCTGGTTCAAAAGTGGCTTGACCTGGGGAATGCGGCACCTGTAGCCCATTTCCTGCACACGCCTGTACACGGTGGCTCTGGATGTTTTCACTCCAGACTCAGTCCACTGCTTCCGCAGGTCCCCCAAGGTCTGGAATCGGTCCTTCTCCACAATCTTCCTCAAGGTCCGGTCACCTCTTCTGGTTGTGCAGCGTTTTCTGCCACACTTTTTCCTTCCCACAGACTTCCCACTGAGGTGCCTTGATACAGCACTCTGTGAACAGCCTATTCGTTCAGAGATTTCTTTCTGTGTCTTACCCTCTTGCTTGAGGGTGTCAATGATGGCCTTCTGGACAGCAGTCAGGTCGGCAGTCTTACCCATGATTGTGGTTTTGAGTAATGAACCAGGCTGGGAGTTTTTAAAAGCCTCAAGAATCGTTTGCAGGTGTTTAGAGTTAATTAGTTGATTCAGATGATTAGGTAAATAGCTCGTTTAGAGAACCTTTTCATGATATGCTAATTTTTTGAGATAGGAATTTTGGGTTTTCATGAGCTGTATGCCACAATCATCAATATTAAACCAATAAACGGCTTGAACTACTTCAGTTGTGTGTAATGAATCTAAAATATATGAAAGTCTGTTTATCAGTACATTACAGAAAATAATGAACTTTATCACAATATGCTAATTTTTTGAGAAGGGCCTGTATACATTCACATTTATAGGATGTCTTGCCAGGCTAGCGTTGTTGTTGTCCATTCCTTCAGCCATTGTGAATATCTTGTTTAAACTTCATCTACTTCACTCCCATCAGCGATTGTTTACTATTTGTTTTGCTATAAGCTAACTGGAAGAATGCCGACATGAAAAAGTTGCATGTCGCCACCTACTGTACCGGAGCGGAACAAACTTCATTTGCGAGTTCAGTTTTCTTACATACATGTAAACTGGAATGAAGGCTCCCAATTTATTACTTTAGATCTGACCTAGATCAACCTAAATGCACATGTAAAAGCAACTGATTGATCACATTCCAACTTGATTACTGCAACAGCGTCCTCAATGGTTCAATTTAAAAATGCATAAATACGCTTTGGTACATCCAGATCTCAACCACACATCTTCTCACTCACTCTTGCAAAAGAGATCTTTTCACCCTTGTCCTGGCTGCTCATTTCTCCTCACATTCAGTTTACGGTTCTCCTGGTAATCCTGGTAATCTCCTGGTAATCAGGGCAGCAGTAGCTCAGGAGGTAGAGCGGGTTGCCTTTTGATCGGAGGATTGCAGGATCAATTCCAGCTCCCGCTAGGGGTTGGTCAAGGTTGGACAAGACACTTCACCTGACTTGCCTGTGTTGGTGGTGGTCAGAGGGGCCGATGGTGCAAAATGGCAGCCTCGCCTCTGTCAGATCGTCCCAGGGCTGCTGTGGCTACATAGTAGCTTACCATCACCAGCAGCATGTGAATGTGAGAGTGCACGAATAATGGAAAGCACTTTGAGTGCCTATAAGCGCTATATAAATCTAATCCATTTTTATTATTACAATCCTTAAAGACCTTCATGTCCAGGCCCCCTCCTTCTATTTCACAGAACTGTTGTCAATCAAATCCCCTACTAAAGGTGACATATTGCGCAAAATTTATCATTTGCATATTTTTGTGCTGCCATGTTGATCTTTACTGTCTCTAAAAAAACCCTTCCATCCATTTTCTGTCTTCTGCTTAATTTTAGAAATTGTATGTCTAAAACAGCAGTTTAAAAAGTCCCTGTTTGTGATGTCACAAACAGGGAAAGTAGAACAGAACCACATCTCACCTGCAAGAGAGAGCTGCTGCTGGAGGAGCAGTGGCTCTACTCTGAGCCCCTCCCAGATATCAGAGCTTCTCAGGGTGGCGTGGCCAGCTCCAGCTTGTTTTCTTAAAGTGACAGAGCCCTGAAACGACTCATTCTGGAAGGTCCTGAAACTGTCAAGAATAAAACTGCTGAGTTCACTTTATGTGAGAAGGATTTAGTGGAAAGAACTTCATGAACATGTTTGGTATCGACCATAGAGCTATTATAGTTTAAGATAATTTCATATGTCCCCTTTAAAACATAAATAGTGATTATAATTGTTACTAAATATGCATATTATTCTGTGTTTTTGTTTAAATTTTTGCGTTTTTTCCCAGTCTGTATTGCTTTATATTATTTCTGTTATTTAAGATTACAAATAGGTTTTTAGGGATTATTGTATTCAAAGCAGCATGAAATGACTTTACTTTTTTTTGCTGTTTGGCACCTTGAACACTTTAAGGGCATTCATATTTTATAACAATATAATGGTTCTATTTCAGGCACAATTTCATCACATACCCTTGGAAGCACCTTGGTAAATGTCAAACACCAAGGGAAACATTGGTTATGCTACCAGATATCTACTTGTTTTTTAAACGTTATTTTAAGAGCTATTCCCCCGTTATTGTTCTTTCCAAAAATAAATGTGCTAATGATTAGTAAAAAGGTCTAATCCCTATGATAATGTGATGTGTAATATGGCTGAAATTATCCCTCTCGTATAAACACCTCCAGATTCTTCGCAGCCTTCCACGATGCTAAATCTGGCCTTTCTTGCTTTTATTTTGGCTAAACTCACCAGCTCTCCCACGTACTGAAGCCAGATATTTTTTGGACAGCTGCCAATCCACACAGCCCACTGCTTGGAGAGGCTGAGTTAAAGATACTATTGTTTTTCGAGGAGGAAGAGCCTGGAGCTAGGTGATGAGCGGGGTCAGCAGCTGAACAAGCCAAGCGTGCTGTCATGTTGGCCTCTCCTCCACCACTCAGCTTCAGCTGCTCTGGTACCCAGCACAGACCGATAAACGAGCACAAATTGTTCTTCAGGCTTCTGTCGAGTTGTATGATTCTCTGTTTCACCTGACGATATTAATTAATGGAGTAAAACTTAAAATGACATAAAATCACCAGAAATCTGAAAATATAGGATGTCATAAAAAAAGTTAAACGACACAAAAACATCAAAGCATATTCAACAAAGAGCAGAGGTCATTTAGCAGCAGAAGATGAGTGGTCTGAATTTAATCTAAGCTTCTGACTCCAAGGACCTTTTCCTCTCTAAGATTCTTCTAGTGATTTGTTTGAAGCAAAGATTTTCAATCTGCAGATGTCAAAGTTGGCAGCAAGGGTGCAGAGCTTTAGCTCACAAAAACGTCCACGGTAACACTTACATACAATAAGGTACGCTAAATAGTGCTTAGTTACTAGGGAACTACGTAGGGGTTAATGAGTAATGAAGCAGGGACTAATGGGTAGTTAACCAGTAGTTACTGGTAAAAACGCTCATCAGTCTTATTCAGGGACTAATGGGTAGTTAACCAGTATTTACTGGTGAAAACTGATTTCACTTGTCTGTCACTTCGTCGTCCCTCGTCGGCATCCGTCCATCTCCAGAGACGATGGAAAGTGAAGCCTCCTTCCAAGTACCTGAGGAACTAATCAGTAACTACTAGGTACTTAACCATAACCTACTGCTTATGTGTACCCTAAAGTAAAGGGAATAAAAGAAAAAAAAAAAAAGCATTGATTTGAGTTGATTTAAGGGGGGGGGGGGGGGGGGGGGGGGGGTCATTTTTCAGGTGGACAAAAATGTGTCTGATTCTTTCTACTGAAACATCCATCTCCTCAGCATGTTTCAGTATTGAATGGTAATATTTGCCTTTTCTTTATCTTTTCATTCAATAATTAGTAAATATTCAACCTCATTCCTTCAGGCATAACAAGGTGGACGATCCTCTTCTTCCCAAACTGAAGGTAAAAGACTCATGAACTCTGACTCTTGAGATGTTTCCTGCATGCCTACGTTTAAATCTCATATATTCATTAATGACTTAAGGTTGCATATTTATTAGTGCATTTAGATTATTTATTTTAGCCCGGTCTGAGTAACACATTTTATTCTCCTGGATCTTTGACAGACTTCGAATGACAATAAAAGTTGAATTTGAATCTGAATTTAATGAGACGAGGTTAAGATGAGAGTGTTTCTCACAAATATGTAGCTATTTCAGCCCAATGAAAAGAAATCAAATTAAATGAAATTTATTTTTACTGCCTTTTTATTTGCATACAACAAAATTCTGCTGCTACCTGAATTTGAACCAGCCGTTTTAATGCTGAAAAGAATCACTCTCATGCACACACACACACACATTTGACATAGCAGCGCTTAAGATAAACAGTTATTTCACACATTGATGCAAATTTATCTTTAATTTGCTCTTTTGATTAATAAAGTACTTCTGAATGAGAATCAAATTTTGAACTGAATTTAGTTCAATGATGGTTCAGGTAAAAACTGTTCAGCTGTCTCTTGTGGTGTGTCTTGAGAATCCTGTAATGTTTGCCTGAGGTGGTGGAACTGAAACTGATGGACAGGGTAGGAAAAGTCTTTTAGGATGTTTGATATTTTTCTCAAACAGTCAGAGGGAAGATTTTTTCCAGGGCAGGCAGGAATGTGTTTGGGATTTATTTTTTATTGTCTGCTGCTGAGCTGTTCCCAGACATACCAGGATGTCAAAACACCCTCACTGGAGCAGTGGTGGAAGGGCACCAGTATCTGCTGGGAGACAATGTCCTTCTGGAAGTTTCTCCGCTAGTGATACAGGTGTGCCTTTTTGACAAGGGGGTGGAGTTCTGGGTTTTTGTGAGGTCTGATAATATTTGTATGCCCAAGAATTGCATAAAGAGACTTTCTGCAACATTTTGCGCTTTATTTCCACAAGGAGATGGTTTTCCTCTTATTTAGGTGAAAGAATGAAAGAAAAGGCAGGAAAATAATCAATTTTAAAGGAGACACATTATGACTTTTTATGGTCGATACCAAACATATTAAGTTCTTTGCACTAAATCCCTCTGACATGAAGCAATTCCAGCAGTTTTAGTCTTGACAGTATCAGTACCTTCCAGAATGAGTCGTTTTAGGGCTCTGTCGCTTTAAGAAAACAAGCTGGAGCTGGCCACGCCCACCTATCCTCCACTCAGGCTGCTATAAGCTGAGAAGCTCCGATATCTGGGAAGGGCCCAGAGTAGAGCCGCTGCTCTTCCAGCAGCTACTCTCTCTTCCAGGTGAGAGGTGGTTCTGTTCTACTTTTAGAAACGGCTTGCTTTAGGAACATGATTCCTAAAAGGTGAGTTTTCCATTAAAAGAAAATAAAACCAATAGCCTAAAAATATAAAACCTAAATCCACCAAACTAATGTAATAAAAGTAAAAAGTAATAAAATTTTTCATCTAAATGTACATTTTATTCATAAATACTTATTGCACATGTGTAAATGCACATGAACAGTACTTGCAACTCCTTTCCTATTATATATTTTTCAACAGATTACTAAATTTGATGCATGATATAATTCTACCACAGAACTTCCTAACAGCCCTGAAGTAATTCAGTTTCCTCCTGATGTTCTAACTTCTTTCCATTTCTCCTCAAGTCTATCAGCTACTGACCAGTAGAAGTGGCCAGTGTGGTTACTGCGACTCCTTCCCCTCAGCACAATCCCTGCTCACGACAGCTTCCCTCTGGGGAGTGACACTCATCCTGCTCTGGTGAAGTGAGAGCAGAAACCAGAAAACACTTCCCACACAGCGGTAAAGAAGACTATCCACCAGGGCCGAAGAGACTAGCGTCTCACCTTTACTTGACCTGCTGTGGACTAAACTTGCTCTCAGCAGGCAGCGGTCAGGCGCTGCTGCTAGAAAAAAAAGGAAACACTCATTGCTGCAGCACAGCCACTAAAAGCCCAGAGCAGCACACAGTCAACAGTGGGAAGACACTCACTCATTTCCTCAGGTTTGCTGAGTGGTGGCACGAGCTGGGGTTGTGATTGTACAGGAATAAATGATTGAGCTGTATTAGCTGTGTTAACAACTTGCAGACTGGAATATTTCATCAAGCATGAAAGGGAATTAAATCATTCATTAATTGCATGCATCTCACTGGACTGCAACTTCTGGTGACAAATTCCAACATATCTTAAAATGTTCATGAGTACCTCAAGTGAGTCACACGTTATGGGAAATTTGAAATTTTTCAAAAAAATTACAAGACAATTATTATTCTGGAGTAGTGGCAAAGTTATTGTGAGCATCTTTAACCTTTTTTAATAAAGTCTAGGTGAGTCAGAAACAGCAGAAATGTGTAGAGGGGGTTGGTGGCCAATTAGCAAGGAACATAACGATAAAACGTGATCGAACTGAGACGTAATTACACACTTTGAGACCAAACTGACCTCTCTCATTACTGTAGACTCTTTAAAGACCAAGTTCACTAATTTTTTAACACATTTGCAGCTGTCTTTACTTTAGTATAAATGAATGCCTTGTAAGTAAGGATGCTCGATATTGGCTTTTTTACCGATTTAGCATGCAGAGACAGTTTGAAATACAACCGTAGATTCCACTCCTCGACTGAGCTCTGTTTATGTATATACTCACATATATAGGATGGCTTGCCAGGCTCGTGGCTTCCAGCTGCTATTTTAGACGTATCCATGCTGAACTTCAGAAGCCAAAGTTCAACCACAAGATAATCGCTGACAATCTCCCTTCCCAGACCAGACCTACTAGTTTCAGTTTAAAGATGGTGTGTCCTGTTTGTCTGACCTCCTTAGACCAGACTCCCATGGGAGACCCTGCCAGGGACTAGCACCCCAATCAACACAACCCAGAGGATCATGGGATCGCAAACCAAGTCATTCAGGTGTCTGATTTGGATGCTCCGTGTCATTTCATGGAGGTACTCTTGGTGTGTCCCATTGGGGAACTGTTGATCAGACTAGTTTATTCTCCCACTAACCTGGGAATGAGTTGAGATGCCCCAGGAAGAGCTGGAGAGCATCACTAGCAAGTAAAATATGGCCGTCTTGATCCAGCCACACATAAAATGTACCATTAAAATGTCAAATGTACCCATTTAGTGTAATTTTAATAGAAATAAGCTGATTTTCCTCACATTTTTGAGTCTCCAACAGTAGTAACGTCTGTGAGAGTTACTGGCTCAGTGAAAGCCAAATAAACAGGATGAAAACCTGCAAAACAAATCACTGCAAACCTGCCTAAAGATCAAAGTCACTAAAGACTATATTTCACATTAAAAATGTAGAAGATGAGTTTCTGCATGCCACATAAATGCCCTTTTTGACTTTCAAACGAGACTGCTCCAGGCAAAGGTAATTCATGCCAGAGAAGAAGAGAAAGACGTTTTTGTGCAGGAAGGAGTGCTGTGTGACTCACTCCCTGCTTGTCACACACACACATACACACACTTTTTAACTGGGGCACATATCACTCATGCATAGTTCTATGTCCCATAATTTCATCTGAGCTGGTTTGATACGAACGGTCTTATGATTGATTGGGTAAAACGTTCTGCACCGAGTTTCATTCATTCAGTTTTTGTCTTCTTCTGGTTAAACTTCATTCATGCCCATTATTACAAACTCCACAGCAGCAGGCAGAGAGGACATCGAAGGCTTTATAGCTTTTGTATTTAAATTCAAATCTATACCTTTTGATACATAAATGCAAGCAGAAGAAAAAAAGAAGCTATCAGCCTCAAGCACATTTACATTTACGGCATCGCCAACCCGGTCTCTGCACAACTTTTTAGTGCTTTAAAGAAAACATGCACACAGACACATTGCTGCAAGCTTTTATTTTGTTGAGAATTGTCCCTGGAAAATTATGCAATTGCTCTGACAATTTCATTGTTACAGAAAACAAACACGACTGTCTCCGAGCTCTGAGTCTTCTGCTGTGAGGTTCTTATGCTTTCAATGAAAGAGAGAAAGCTTCCTTCACTTGTGGCTTTTTTTTTAAAGGTGAAAATCTCCTCTACTTGCCTGAGGTGCTGAATGGGGAATTAAAATGTTCAGAGTAAAAAGGATACAGGGATGGAACATTACACAAGGTTGTAGAAAAGAGTCAGGATCCTCCAGGCGCTCGGTAATGTTCTGACCTCGCTGTAAATCCATCACTGCCATTTTGTTAATGAACTGATCTATGATTTACGCCGTCAGTGGAGCTCAGTTCCTGCTGTCGCCTCCTGCAAATTGCTGACGGAGCCTCCCCGTGTTCAGCGGGCCTTTGTGTTACTGTGCGTAAGCTGATTTGTGTTATTCATCCTAAATCCCCAATCCAATCTGTTTGTTGGTTGATAACGTTGGGTCACCGCATACATAAAGGAGAAGAAACACTTTTCGGGAAAAGTTTTTTTCATTACATAAAGCCAATTAATGAGCCACTCTGGTTGCAGGGTGTTTGCACACAGGTCTTCCATACATAATTAATTATGCGTGATTAAAATGCTTTGTGAAGCAAGCCGAATATTTACGACAGTTACTTAGCACGCAGAATGAAAGTTTAACAGGAATCCAGATCAAAAAGGACTTTGTTTTTCTTTCGGTAGAACCGAATTCTGCACAGTTTGCTGAGAAAAAGGTAAAATCTGCGCAGTGCAAACATCCTAAAGCTTTAATGAGGTTTATTGTTGAGAAAGTTGATTCTGTTTGAGTGCAAACAAAACCCACCACCACACGTTTTAGTAAAACGAGATTAAAAGAGCAGAAACATGAGAATCTAAATAGGAATGGTAAATGAGTAGTTAATGAATTTTGTAGAAAGGTTTTCAATGAAAAAGAGAAGTACTCAGTAAATTAAACGCGTACACAATAGACACAAAGCATGGCATTCATTAACTCAGGATTATTAAACCCCAGTTAGTGTAAAATGGGTTGAATTTGAACTTTTAGGTCCGGATGGTTCACGTGTTAGGATATCATAAATCTGCAAATCTTTAAAATTATTGAAGATTTTTTACAAAAATGTAAAAAAGTACACTAGTGTAGGTTTTATTTCAAAGTGAACATGCTTGTTTCATAATGCACTGCTCAGGATGGTTTCAGATTCTTTTCTTACACTGGTGTTACACCACCCATGGGCCCTTCTTGCAGCAATTATTACATCCATATGTCAAGAGCAAACATTAAGGCACTTTTTTCATCACAGAAAATAATTGAGCGTTTGTCGGTCTTAGTGAATGAGTGTCTATAATCCGTGTAAATGCCGTCACGGTCAAACTGTGCACTTTAAAAAAGAGACTCCCATAAATACATATGCAACAGGATCAAGCCCAAAGAAAGGTTTGGATGCAGCGCTGCAGGCTGACCCGGAGCGATCCGGAGCTTCAGGCAACATTTATAACGAAGCGCGTTTCTAGCAATGAAGGTCAAGGAGGACATCGGCATTTTATTAGAAAAAGCAAAAACCGCCATGAATATATCATTTCTTGGAAAGAAACCCCAAACATGGTTTAGATCTGATCAAGCTGTTACTTTTGTTGCCTCTAGTTGCCAAAGTTTTGAATATGTCAAAAGGGCGATGAGATCAAAGGGGCGTCTCATCTGGTGCTTGATGGGATTGGGAAGGTCTTTGTGGAGCCCAACGCCCAGAAACACACATCAAACAGCATAATGGAAGGAATAAGAAGGCGAGTTCAAGCTGTTTCAAACTGACCATCAGTGCATGCTGACCTACACAGAAAACCTTTAAAGGCTGTGGAAAAAAGTTCTCCTGTAACTTTTACTGCCTTAAAGAAACAAAGATAAAAAGCTACAGTAAGACTGGAGCAAAAGCTTTTAGATGGCAACTTTTGATCTTTTGCAATATTTTCCCTAATGTTCAAAAACAGAAATCAGGCATATTTGTTTCATAATAAATTTTCTTAGTAGAGGATTTTATTTTTATGAATTTTATGATTTTATTTTATGAAAATATTTTACTTTGAAGAAAATTAATTTTGGTTATTCCTGACCAAAGTTTAACTTAAAATAATTCAGTGTGAGTTATTCTATAACTTGCTGAAAACGAAGTTTCTAACTGAAGTCATATGAATGGAAAAATATATGTAGTAAGTTAATTTATTCACTTCATTATTCCTCAAACAAATGTAACCATGGAATGGCACCAGTATATACCAGTTTGGCATTGCAAGTGTTGCAGAGACTTACAAAGCTTTTAACTGTTTTTTCCCCCCAGAACAGGAAATAATAACTAGAGATAAGATAAAGGCACAATGTTAAAATCCTACATCCATCCATTTTCATCCGCTCCTCCGGAGTCAGGTCACGGGGGCAGCAGCCTAAGCAGAGAGGCCCAGACTTCCCTCTCCCCAGCCTGTTGGGCCAGCTCCTCTGGGGAGATCCTAAGGCGTTTCTTGGCCAGCTGAGAAACATTGTCCCTCCAGCGTGTCCTGGGTCTTCCCTTGGGTTTCCTCACCTAAGAGGCATCCATAAGGTATCCTAACCAGACGCCTGAGCCACCTCAACTGGCTCCTCTTGATGTGGAGGAGCAGCGGATCTACCACCAAGCCCCTCCCGGATGACCGAGCTTCTCATCTCACCCTATCTCTAAGGGAAGGCCCAGACACCCTTCAGTCGCTTGTATCTGTAATCTCATTCTTTTGGTCACTACCCAAAGCTCGTGACCATAGATGAGGGTAAGAATGTAGATCGACCAATAAATTGAGAACTTTGCCTTCCGGCTCAGCTCTCTCTTCACCATGACAGACCGGTACAACACCAGCATCACTGCAGATGCAGCACCAGTCTACCTATGGATCTTCTGCTCCATCTTTCCATCGGCCAAGGACCTCATCCGTGACCTGGAGAAGGTATTCTACCCTTTTCTGACTCAACACCATGGTCTCAAATTTAGAGGTACTAATCTTCATCCCGGTCGCTTCACACTACAGCTTAAGGATTACCAAGGTTTCAATGATTTTTAATATTTTCTTGTGTTTAACTTTGCTATGTAATCATACAACAAAACAACAGTAATAGAGTACAGGTCTTTCTCAAAAAAATTGCATATTGTGATAAAGTTAATTATTTTCTGTAATGTAGGAATTTTGGGTTTTCATGAGCTGTATGCCACAATCATCAATATTAAACCAATAAACGGCTTGAACTACTTCAGTTGTGTGTAATGAATCTAAAATATATGAAAGTCTAATGTTTATCAGTACATTACAGAAAATAATGAACTTTATCACAATATGCTCATTTTTGAGAAGGACCTGTAAATCAGACCTTGCCACTCATAGATCCTCCACCAGATTGGATTAGACATGTTTATCACTGGAAAGGACAGAATTTTTGATGCAAATGCTAATCTTAATACCATCTGTTTTAAAACAAGGGATTATATGAGTTACATGATATTTGTGCCACAAGGTCACATTTCACTTCACACCCAATAAATAAAGCTTAAATTCCATCTCATTGATAGTTTTTGTGATTGTATTTTATAACAACATTGGTGCTTTTCCAGATCACAGCTATTAATTTGATAAGTAGATGAATAAGGAGACTGAACGCTGCAGGATTTTGCAAACGACAGCGAGCGTGCAGGTTTTAATTTCTAAGATCAGTTGTTCTGAATATGAATTTGCCTTAGAGAATGGAAGCTGAATGCTGATATTTTGTTAGAACAGAGACAAACCGTGTCCTGACTCGAGGGGGGATTCAATGAAACCACAGACAAAATGAATTAAAAAAACAAACGTATGAATGCAGGGTATTCAAATTTGCTACAATCCCACAGACTTTCTGAATGGCAAGCACCAGCTCAGGGCCAGTATCAATAATTCCAATCCCCTCGTCACATGAGGCGGAGACAGAGATTTGTGTGTTTTCATATAATCTTGTCCTAGGGTCTGATTTCATGAGCTTTATTTCATTGATTGTTTAGTTTTCACCCACAGAAAGCCTGTGATAAAAGTTAATAATATGTGCCCTGTCTTCCCACAACACTATTAATTATTTTCCCACCGTGGGCGGGGAGGTCACGGTGTGAAATGGCACCACTCCAGCTCGTTTGATGGATTTTCTTAATAGACAGACGTTGTAGTAGACGTATTTGTGATGCGATGATTGCATAAGCGCTTCATGATCAGCTCTCATGAGATAATGGCAGATGCTCCGTGGGCGTTGAGACACGGCATTGACTCGTAGGAATTGCGATAGTGATCCAGAAACCTATTTTCACCTTTGTTGCTGCTTGTCGTCGCGTCCCTTTCAGCCTTTGCTGCACTGCCTTCACACTCACAGCCAGACGCAGTCAGACTCATGTTGCTTGTAAGCAAGCCTCGGGGATAAATGGTCCTGAGTGTTCACAATAGCTGTAATTTTATGAAGAGGGAGAGGAGCTGTGTGTCTTTATCCAGCTAACCTGATTACAGGCCTTTCCTTCGCCTTTGTGAGCACACAGTGTAATCTAAAAGCAACACCTGGGCTGCTAGGCAATGCAAAACAGACGACATGCCAAGGTACTGGCACACCCTCGAAATGAATTTAGGTGGACTATTCAGGTCTGGCTTGACCTTGGGGATATGTGCATGCAGGGTTTTTTTTTTTGCTTTTGGACTAACAAACTGAATGTGGTCTTTTATTACTGAGGCACTGTGAGATGTGTAATGTATGTTAATCCATCTTGGGGAGGAGAGGCAGACTCTGAGGAGACAGAATGATGGCATCAGGAGAGAAGGTGAGAGCAGAGAAGAGAAGGATGCTGGTTCAATCGGGACAGTGAAGGGAACCAGCCGAGTGGAGGGAAAGTTACAGAAAGGTGACAGAATCAGACCCCGACAACAGCATACAGAGTGAGGAAAGACAGATGGAAAGACAAGGGCTCATTCACACTGCAGCTGAAACCTCTCATTTGGATTTTTGTCACATGTCATGTGTGACACACATCAGAATTATTTTTTCTGAGTCAACGTGATGCAGAGAGCAGCATGACTTTATTGGGGGGGTGTCTGAACCCATGCAGGTAGAATAATTCAGGCTCTGATTCAGGTTTAGCTTGATTCTGTTTGAATGTTTAATCAATCATGTTTTGCCTGCTTAGCTTAGTCGACATTAAAGTAAATATGCTGTGTGCTGTCATGAGATTAAATTTTTTTTAGATTAAAGTTATGACCTGTGATCAATTAATCTAATTAATCTAGTTTTTAATCTCACCTACTAATGGCTGCGAAAAGCCCTCATTTTGATGTATTTTTATTTAAATTCATTACATTATTATGGCAGACTAAAAGATTGATATATAACGTTTTTTGGCGAAGGTTCTCAGTCATCCAGGATTAATCTATAACAAAAAACTGGATTTATAAAGTCATTTATTGTTTAACAGACTGCTAAACGTTCCTTTTACATCACCAAGGTGGAATAATCCTGTGCTCTTTTGTCAGTCTCGAATAATTAGAAATGAAAAATAAAACATCAGGTCCATATAATAATGCTCTAAGTTAACACATCAAGGAACGCTTTTTTGAGCAATGCAAATGGTGATCATAGAACTTGCTACTAAAACATTTATCTAAAATTAAAATATACCTTAAAATTACAGTGCTGTAAATTAGCATGTCAAAACTGACAGTTTATCACAAAATATTATGCTCTGGTGGCCTAGTGGTGGCCTAGAGTGTCCGCCTTGGGACTAGGAGATCGGGGGTTCGAATCCCGATCGGGTCATACCAAAGACTTTGAAAAAAGGGGACCCAATGCCTCCTCGCTTGACACTCAGCACTAAGGGGTTGGATTGGGGGGTTAAACCACCAAATAGTTCCCGAGCGCTGACTGCTCCCCACCATGGGGATGGGTCAAATGCGGAGATGTAATTTCACCATTGTGTGATGATGACTTGGGACTTTAACTTTCTCACAAAATCCAATGTGGTATGGCATGATAGTTAAATATAATTACATAAAATAAATAAAAATTGAAAGTAAAAAATCCCAACAGGTAGGCTAGAAAAGTCCCAGTAAAGTTATAGATTAAAAATGAGAATAACTCAATTAAAAAATAGTGCACTAAATGTGGCTGTAATGAATTAATCTCAATTAATGCGATACGTTGACACCCCTATAATTATATGTAAGTTTTGAGTGAACAAGAGGCAATTTTATACTTTCAAATGAGCCAAGCATCTTTTCAGTGCAGCAGTAGTTCAGGAGGTAGAGCGGGTTGTCCAGTAATCGGAGGGTTAAAGGATCGATCCCAGCTCCCGGTGGAGAATGCTGCTGTTGTGTCCTTGGGCAAGACACCTAACCCCTGCCAGCTGGTGGTGGTCAGAGAGACCGATAGACCACAATGACTGATGTTCAGAAATAAAAATGTTTTAGTTGAAACTGCGATTACAATGTTAGATGTGCTGGTTAGTGTTGGATCTGTTCTTAAGTTACACTTTCTATAGTTCTGTTGTCTAGAGAGAGAGTTTGATTTGACAGATTGTTTATAACAGGCAGGATGTTTGGACCTTTTGGAAACCGAAACAGCTGGTGCATTATGAAATAGCCAAAAGACACCCAGAACTGCTGACCAAATCTTTAAAAAAAAACTGAACTTGGACGGCTCACTTCTGGAATTCTTGCAAAAAGATGATGCAACATGAGGGTAAAATAGCCTCAGACTCTGATTTATGAAACATGTTATGAATATAAATTTGAAAAGAGCTTATATTTTTCAAAAGTAAATATACATTTTATCCAAATGATAAAAAATGATCTGTTTTAACATTTTTATATAAGTTGAACGAATCCTAACTCTCTTGAATCATGTTTGCATCTCATGTCCGTCTCAGTTTTGTGACAGATTGCCTCTGAAAACCCAGACTATGAACAAGCACTCAAAGGTCTGATGCAATCACACGACTCACACCAGCCCTTCCTGTCTCCACCTATTGAGTGGGCCAGTGAGAGGCGCCTGGGCAGAACCAGCAGCTGTGGGATCAGGTGACTTCTCTTCCTTGGACCTAAAGCAATACGATCCTGTCCCCTCGTCCTTCCGTCCTCGTTTTTCCTACAACTTATCGGCACACACGCTGTTTCACACCATCGCTGGCCTGCCAGGCAGGGTGAGAGAGAGGATACTCTGTAATCTACGACTGTCATGATGACTTTGAGGAACCCGGTTGTCACCTCCCATTTCCACCCGCCTCCCCCTCTTCCCCACGCTCATAATCCTGAAGCTGTCAGCGAGCTGAGTTATTCTCTGAGCAGAGAGAGGGCATTTTGTCACAGAGATGAAAAGTGGGGAGAAAAGAATGTGGGCAACCGAGGCCCATAAACCTGTTTTATTGCATTGCAGAGAGGTGCTTCAATCGAGCACATGCTTTTAATTAATGATGGCCCCACCTGACACTGGCACCGCTTTGTGCCAGGCATCTCTCAAGCAGCGCGGACGTCGTGCATTCATACTGAGGAGCGGCACAAATATAGCAGTAATGGGAGAAAGTTGGCCCACATTTTCAAGGGTAAAAGGATTTCAACGCAGGAAAAATGGTATTTTATTCAAAGTATCGTTTTTTAAAAACTTTTCTGATGAAACCTTGTCCAGTTTTCTCTCTCAGCTCCTGCTTTCTTCCCTCGGCGCTGTCATTTTTCACATGGACAGTCCTCGATTATCATAAACTAATACTTTTGACAGCACAATGTAAAATACAATGTGAATGCAGCTTGTCAGAGAGAGTATGAAAAATACATTGGATTCAGGTAAGGGGGAAAAGCACAGGCTAACATCAAAGCCATCGTGCAACCGTCAAGAGAACCAGCTGCATGAAATATTGATAAGGCACTTAAAACTAAGATTAAAAAAGTACAGAGGAAAACAAAAGGAATCCTATATAAGTCATCATGAAAAAACAGAAGGGGGCCTCACTTTCACAAGATAACTCTTAAAAGATAGATTGGTGTATTTGTGACCTGGAATGACCACGCCGTGCTGTTCAGCGTCTGTTTGCTCTCAGCCTTGATATTAAGTCATGTATTATGCATACGACAGCGCAAGGAAGTAGGAAGAGTTCCCTGCCTTCAGCTCTTTTATTAATCATCCCCCATTTGATCCCAGACCTTTGACCTGGAATCTTTTTGGGAAACACCAGTTTGGTGACTTGCCAAAGAAAAAAAAGGCGCATCAAAAAAGATCATCTCCATCATGATGAAGAAACAATAAACTTATCAAAGTATTAGAAAAGCAAGTCCCTGATAGGATGTATGGAAGTCTCTGATGGCATAAGAGTGAAGATTTATTGCTGCAAGGGGCTTCTTTGAGTGTTCAGACAGTTTGGTGCCTGGTGAGTGATATCTGTGATATCAATACTGAAATTAGACCCCACCCTCTCTTTGTAGCAAGCACACACACCCTGACATGTACCTAGAGCTTGAATCGTTGGCTCACCAGGTAAATGTATCTGCTGCTAAAATACGAACACAGCCAGGATGGATTTCAACCATCACTACAGGGAAATGAATCAGAGGAAGGCAATGTTTGTCACCCAGTCAGGGCAACACGCCTGGAATGTCTGCACAGATACGCAATGAGTTCAATTTGGTGAAGAAAGTCAGTTTTTACAAGGCAACCATTTGTGTTTGTGTGTGTGTGTGTGTGGATTGTATTGTTTTTGCAAAATCAGTTCATTAAAAAAACTCATAAAATATAATCTCAATAACAATGCATTCAATCTCATTTTTGTCAAAACAGGTCCAGAGTTAAAGCCTTTTGTGTCAGTTGGCTAATAAAAAAAATCAGTATGTAAAAAGTTATCTCTAATGAAACAAGATAATTACATCAAAAATCCAAACTGCATTTAAACAGAAAGAAACCCCTAACCCCAAATCCACACTAGAGGCATCAGCGGCACGGAACGGCATTGGGACGGTTTAAGCTAAATTTATACGTCTCCGTCAGCTCCTCGGGATAGAGACGCATACGCGTTGACGGAGACGTTTTATGTTTCTACTTCTCTGTTGGCTGGGGGATGTTGCAAAGCAACCCCCCGCCTGGACAGCAGAGGGCGTAGCACATTTCTGGGGTATCCTGCCACCATTACAGTCACGTATCCGGTCTACGATAGTGTATTTACTGTGTTTACGTTGTTTTAATGTATTTTAGAGACTTTTTAACACGGACGAATTTGTCCCTCATTCTCCTCCACCTCTTCATGCGGTCGGCATCTCTAAATCCACGTTTCTTGTCATTTCCGTCCACGAATAAAACACTCGCTGTGTATCTTTGTGCTCCTTCAGTCACGAGTGAATAAACTTTAATATTTTCGAACTTTTTCAGCAAGGCATTCTTCAATCTGCTCCGTGTCTGCCGCTAAATATCTTCAGCGCTCTTTATTTTTTGAGTCGGCATTGGCGGTGCTGTTGACGTATTTCAAGGAAGCGGCGTCCTGACCAATCACAAGCTTGCGCTCTCCGTGGCTCTCGATGGACAGTTATTTTTGTTTCTATTTTGTTTTTATTTCTCCGTCACCCTCCGCGAGCCCGTCCGAGAGCCCTTGCGTCGACGCAAAATGGCGCTGCGTGTCTCCGTTCTGATGCAAACGGACAAGTATAAATTAGGCTTTACTCGTGTGTTCCACAGCGCATCAGTCCACACCAGGAGTGGCATCTCAGCCATGAAGTCCACTGGACTCGCAAAATGACAAATTCCTTGAGACTTCAAAGGTCACTTTTGTTTATGCCATCCGCCATTAAACAAAGGAAAAAAGGAGATCTTGTTTGATATCACTGTTTCATGTCGTATATAATGTTAATATAAATCACACCGTTGCACTTCTCAAAAGATACTAATAATCCGCCAGGTCACATGTATTGACATAATCTACCCAGATATGAAATTACATCGCTGCAATAGTCTTTTATTTTGAAAATTACTTTACATTTTACATTGAAACCACGTGTGATTTCCTGTCTAACCCTATGTTAACTGTGGAAATTGACGTGTCCCAGAAGTGGCTCACTGCAAAAATAGAACCCAATCCTATTGTTAGCGGCGTGGCGAGCTGCTTTTGGGACATGCCTGAAATGTTCCGCACCGCGGCCAGTTTGGATCAACCCATAGACTATAAGGGATTCTTCTTTGGTACGTTCATACTGTGTGTTTTTTTTTTTCTCGTAATTCTTTTACTTTTTGTTCTTTATAAAACACAGATAGATCTTTCTTTACCTTATTGTGCTGACGTTTCGATCGTCGCTGCGATCTTCATCTGAGCTAAGCCGCTGAAAGCAGCTTCACTTCCGCTTCCGTTTATGTGCGGGCAGTAGGGGGCAATGACATCGCCCCCTGCTGCCCGCGCCGTCCTGCTCGATGACGCAGTCCCATGCGTGGTCCAACGCGTACACCCCGTTGTCCCTGTTCATGGTCCCCCGTCCACGTCTCCTTATCTCAATAGCTTCTTTAATCCATCTTTTATATAAGGGATTCTATTTGAAGCAGCGACAAGTTGATAAAACAAGTTGGAGTTGGCCACGCCCCCCCCCCCCCCCCCCCCCCCCCCCCCCCCCCCCCCCCCCACGCTCAGGCTGCTACATGAGGAGCAGGTCTAAACCTCTGGGAGGGGCTCAGAGTAGAGCCGCTGCTCCTCCAGCCTGGAGAGTCAAAAGGAGGTCCTATGCAAATGTACCCATTTGTGACATCACAAACAGGCACTGTTTTAAAACAACTTTTTTTAGGCACAAAAGTCCTAAGACAGAAAATAGGTGGAAGGATTTATTTCACATTTGGAGTGTTTATAGAGGCAGTAGAGACCCACATGGCAGCGCAAAAAGTTGTAAAAGGTGAGTTTTGAATAACTGAATATTTAACATTTCAGTGGCAAGGTCAGATGGGTTTATGCTCCTTTATTTTTTTGGCTTCTGGGTGGAGTAAGGGAACCAAGGTGACAGTGGATGTCTAATAATGACATTGAAAGTAGATTACAGATTCTAGACCTCCTTCAGATTCCCCATGACCAATCCATTCCAGAGTATGTGAGTCTTTTGTCATGCCCCCTCAGACCTTATTATAGAAGGTTTAGAAGAATGCCTAAAACCATTGTAAGTGTATCAGATGCTGTGATGTATAATGGAGAGCCAACTGTTTCCTTTATAAGTGCTTACAAACTTCGCCAAGAACCTGCAAAGACCTTTCACATTTTAGAAGATCTTTTTACGTTATAGCAGGTTCTCACCTAATGCAAAGCAGATGGCAGTACTACTCACACTGGCCTCACATCTGAGCCACAACCCCATCACGCTATCAGTATCATGTCAGCGTGGTCTTGATCAGAGCTGCATCCTGACACGGGCTGAGTGATGCCAGGACGGGCCCTGGACTGGGTGAGATCATGGTTTCATGTGGGAATGAGCTTCTGACTTACAGAGTTTGAAGATGCAGGAGAGCATCTCAGAGACATGGAACAGCAAGACAAAGTGCACAGGGTCATGATCACAGTGAAGGAGTTTTCCAGGTTTTTTTTATGAGACAGCCATATTCTAATAGGTCATGAAGAGCTTAGCTGAGACTTAATCCAGTGTGATGGAGGCTTCAGATGGAGAGTAAAGAAAGTAAAGGCAGCAGAGTGAAGAAATGTGGTCAGTATGTCCTCTAGCAGTCTAAGCCAATAGCAGCATAACTAAAGGGATGAGCCAAGATAAACCAGGCAAACTCTAAGTATGAAATTTATCAAAAAGAAACATTTTAGTATTCAGGGTTTCTGCCTCTGCATTAAACAGTATTTTCCAACTATTAAAATAATATAGTTAAAGACATGCAATCCCATAATTTTTGCACAACATAAATGTTTTTCAAAATAAAAAACATAAATATAAATTAAAAAAAGACAAAAACACAACCTGCTTAAACTTATTTTGTTTAACATGTAGCAACTGCTATTATTTTCAGGTTTAAAATGGTTTGTGAAGAAAATATTCAATAATAATTCTAGTAATTTTTAAAATTAATTTCTGGAAATCAAACTGATTTCTAAGAAAGCCAAAAAGCCTCATTGTTAGACATTTTAACATTATTTTAGTCTAATATTTACAAATCTAAAATTAGATTATTTTGCTACTTTTAAGATTTCTATCTAATCAACTTTTTCTTACCCCAATGGCATATTTTATTTACTCAAAACAAGAAATTTTGAATTATATTTAAGAATATTTACCTTATTTTAAGTAATGCTGTTTTCCTAGAGAATATGTTTTTTTTCTTTTTAGACTAAAAATAAGATAAAAATTGTGCTTTCTTAAACCACTATAAGGTGCTGAATACCGGCTCTCCAGGCCCAGAATTAAATACCCCTGCAACGGGTTGGTGCTGTCCATGGTTCTGAATGGGCAGAGTGGTTATAGAGCAGGGGTGCCCAATCCTGGTCTTAGAGAGCTACTATCCAGCATGCCTTAGTTTTAACTCTACTTAAACACACCTGATTTCAATCAGCAGGTGATTAACAGGCTTCTGCAGAGTTTGATGAGCTGCTGCACAGGTGATTCAACCACTGAATCAAGCGTGTTGGAGCAGAGAAACCACTAAAATGTGCTGGATAGTAGCTCTCCAGGACCAGGATTGGGCACCCCTGCTATAGAGAGTGCAGTGTGTTGGCGCTGTCCATGGCACTGAACTGACAGAGTGCAGAGAGTGCAACTGGTTGGCACTATCCATGGTGCTGAACAGGCAGAGTGGCTGTAGGGCAGTGGTACTCACTCCTGGAGAGCCGGTATCCAGCATGTTGTCCTTGTTTCTCTGCTCCAACACAGCTAATTCAGTGGTTGAATCACCTGCGTCTTCAGAAGCCTGTTAATCACCTGCTGATTGAAATCAGGTGTGTGGAACCAGAGTTAAAACTAAAACATGATGGATACCGGCTCCCCAGGACCAGGAGTGAGTACCACTGCTGTAGGGAGTAACCATGGCTGTGGCTCCAGGATACTGAAGTACATGTAGTCAGGGGTCGTAACAAAAATACATATTTTCTCACTATTTGTTCCATGGGTTTGACACATTAAAGTCGACTCTGTATGCAGTTCATATTACTGATGATGTCCATCATGTGACCGTCTTTTCAACGTCCCAGTTTTGTAATAATAATAAACAATGAGATTGTTTGACCTCTAAAAACAGTTTTGCAAAGCAGTCAGATTATTAGAATCCTTCGTTAGTACTATCTGTCAGATCCTCTTCTCCTTTCCCTTTTTACATCTTTCATCTAAACACTCCCATCAAAGCGTCCCTACGGTAAACAAAACTCACAAACAGCTTTCATTTTTTTCATCATCAAACTCGGTCTCAGCGTTATCACCTGCATTTATTTCCCATTACCCTGTGAAGCAGTATTTTGGGAGAAATAAAAATAATAGTTTGCTAAAATTGACTGTTAAATCAAAATCCTTGCCAGATTGGTTTTATGTTGCACCAAAAAGGGAAAAAAACCGTCACAAGCAATGTTCAAAACTACATTTTATCCTTCATGTTTGGAGTTTAAGGCAAATTTCATAAAAACAACACTAAAAATACATAAACGTGACCCATTTTATTCAAATTGAATTTATCACCCTGCTAAAGTGCAATTGTTGTTGAAATATTCAAAGAATTTTTCAATTAAAATCATTACCCGTTCATTTTATCACCAGTGTTTGCCTTGCTCTGTGTCAGAAAAGAAATATTAACATTTTACCTTCAGGTGAGCGGACCTCTTCAACGCACACGGCCCTTTGACCATCTCTGGAAATTGGGTTTAATTGATTTAAAAGGAGCAGAGAAATAAAAAAAATCTCATGAGGCTCCACAATGCCACGGGAGAGCGAATTACTGAAGGACTGAGTGTGCTGGAGGTGAGCTCAATCAGAGAAAACACATCCACATGAATGAATATTAATCATTCCTCTATTTTGTTCACAGCTGGAGACTGACCTCGGTCAGGTCAAACATGGCTGATTGATCAGGATCAGAATTTTCCTTTTCCACCAAATTCTGACTTTGGTTTAAACCGACGGTGGTGCCCCAGTCTCCTAAAATGCTAACATGATCCTTGCATGTCAACCCCGTAAAGGCTGGAGAGATGCTAATACCGACTTCTTAATTCCCTCAGATCGCAGCAGATAGGAAAACGGTTATCCAGGAGCCGAAGCTGGAATGAAAATCATGTATTTTTAATGAGCTTGTGGTGAGATCAGACATCAAGAAGAACTAAAACATCTCTGGGATATTTAGTTCCTCTTGAAGCCAAATGAAATGAACAAATGTTTTGGGTTGAGAAGTAAACAGCAGCGGTGGGAATGGGGGAGTGTTTGGGGGGCTGATGGTGACCTTTATGGTTTTCTATTGGACAACAGGGGAGCTGCTGTTGTTTCCAGTGGCTGACTTTTACAGTAGAAAGTGTTTCAAAACACAAAAACACAACTGATGAGCAAGTTCTAATCTTCCTCTTCTTTAGTAGACAGATGGGTGTCACTGGTTTGGGTGAATATGAAGAGTATTATCTTTGTTTAGCATTTGCACCAGTGTTTAAGGAAGCAAGGGAAAAAAAGAAAACAGTTTTTTACACATTTTGGCCTTAGTTTGGTGAAGACTGCAACTGTACAAAGACCAGAAGCAGCAAACAACTCTGAACTGAAGTCTGTATCCATTTCCCCTTTATTTGAGTTTTTGATAAACATTTATAGTTGAGTACATAGGGTGCTAATTATAAATTAATGCATTAAAAACAGCTCTGTTTGACCACATTTAGCTTTAGAGATAAATGTTCATAATCATAACTAAATGTTTAAATTTATATCAAAATAATTAGAATCAGGTAAATTTTTTTTATAGTTTTTACATAAACTGCCATAAAATGCAAATAGACTACCAAAATAAAAGCAGAGTGAATAGATATGTTTTTAAGGCTTCAAATGTTCATTTGAATGTGAAATCACAACAATTTGTTAAAAATGGATCATTTATCAATGTGCAGGTAAAACCTAGAAAGCAGCATTGATAAATGATCCATGACTAAACAGACACATGCAATCTTACCATCATAATTACTTTAGACAGGGGATCTCTTTAGCCCACTTTTATTGTGGTAGGCTACTTCTTTTTAGCAGAAGTCTCAATTTGCATTAGGACTCTTTTAGTTTTTATTATTATTATTATTATTATTATTATTATTATTATTAATAATAATAATAATAATAATAATAATAATAATAATAATAATAATAATGGATTGGATTTATATAGTGCTTTTAAAGGTACTCAAAGCGCTTTCCATTATTCACGCACTCTCACATTCACACGCTGCTGATGATGGAAAGTTTTTTGTTTAAACCACCACAAGTTAAACACAGATTTCCAAATTCAGAACATTTTTTTCTGCATATTTGAATTTGATTCTGCATTTTTGCTTAAGAATTTTATCTGGATTTGTGCTTTAAAAATATTACTTTAGAATTGGCCAAGTTGCAAAGTTTCTTCCAGATCAAAAACGCCAAGCTTAAATTTTAAGTCTATCTGGTTTCTTAAAGGTCAACTTCACTGAAAACCTGTTTTTTTAATTATTATTTCTGATTATCATCGGTCTCTAGGAGTTTCTCATGCAGGCTGAACATGAAAATAGTCTTCTATCTTCTACACCTATCTCCTGCATCTGATAGAAAACAGACAGAAAAACTCTCGGTTCAGAAATGCCTGACAGATCTACGTCACACGGGGAAGGTTGTAGTTGGTTTAGGGTTCAGGAAACAGCAGAGAACATCTCAACTAGTAGAAGCTAACCATTAGCATTAGCAACTCAACAACACAGCTGAACTCCTTCAGACTTGTGTTATTTGTAAAGAGAAAACATCAACGTTGCAGAGCAAATGGAGTCAGTGGTAGAGTTGCGTTGCTGTTAGCCAATCAGAGGCGAGATGTCCAAATATCAGGAACTAAGACTCCAAATCCTGTCGTGTTCTGCCACTTTCTCCTCCAGCTGACTTCTACGTCCTGAAACTGTCAGCATCCTGGGTTGTGGGCTGTGTGTGTATTATTTCCATTCATCTGCAGGGTTGCTGGAGGTCATACGGAGACACTGAGAGTATTAAAGATTAAGATTAAAGCCATCAGTTGTCACACACTTACTGGTGTGTGGTGAAAATTGTACTCTGCATTTGACCCATCCCCATGCGGAGCGGTGAGCTGCAGACACAGCCGCACTCGGGAATTATTTGGTGGTTTAACCCCCCAATCCAACTCCTTAGTGCTGAGTGTCAAGCGAGGAGGCACTGGCATTTTCAAAGTCTTTGGTATGACCCAACTGGGATTCGAACCCTGATCTCCCAGTCCCGGGGCGGACACTCATACCACTGGGGCACCGGAGCTGGAGAGTAACTCCTCCCAGCAGGCAATCGCGGCAGCTGGGCCACCTCGCTCACCTGCAGCTCGTCAGACAGGAGGAGGATAAAAGGAGCTGGGAACCAGTCACACACTTCCGGATTGTTTGCCTTAGTGGTAACATCCAGCCAGCTGTATCAGTGTTCTGATTTGTCCTGCCTGTTTCTTACCTGTCTTTGTTTACTCATGTAGGGTTCCTGAACTCCAGCCACGCTGACGCATTCAGCTTCTCAACCTCACCTCAACAGCTCTCTACCTAGCCTCCAGAACCATGGATAAAACAGTTCCCTGGCTCCTTGGACCACCTTTTGTCCATTAATCATCTCATCCTCTTGTGCGTCTCCTGTCCACCCTCCAACGAAACACCATAAGCCATCCCGATCATCATCATTTTCCCACTGCCACTTTCTCAAATTCAAGTCGCTCTAGTCCCTGCTCCCGTTGGGATCTCCTCACCTGCCCACAGCTCTGGTTCTTCCCCACATCCCCAGCGCTCACCTCCCATCATCCCAATAAGAAACCTTTCTGAGCTCCTTATTCAATTATTCATCTTGTCTTCTGCCCCACTGACCTTGTTCTTCCTTCCAGTGGTCCAGTCTCCAGTTCCTGAACTCTGCTCGCTACAGATCAGCTCTCAATCAGTTCCTGTCAATAAATCTTTTTATTTAAACATCTCTTGGTCTTCTGAGAGTTTCATATTGCATGTGGGTCACATATGTCCCAAAACCATGACAGAAGCCCCCCCAGAGAACAACCTACAAGGCATTTGTTCCTACTAGAGACCACTGCAAAATTAATAAAAATATGAGTCAAGTTGACATTTAATGTTAGAACAGAAATGCAAATGTTCACTAGTTTCTGTTTAGTTTTGCAATAGAAGATGCAACAAGTCTGCATACATTTGAGTGCAAACTGATTATAATAATTTAGCATCTTTGCAGATGACAGTAGCTGTTCAGATTGTTGTTCTGCATGCATCATCCACAGAATAAACGTAATGTTTAAATGCACATAATTGCTGTTCTTCAAACGGCCACTTTGGGCTTGATTCAAAACCATGGAGCAAAGGGTGTCCGCTGGTTACCATAGTTACAGTGGTAAAATAGCAGGAAAATTACTTTAAATTATTAGTATTAAATGAATTATTAATAATTCAATCTGGAAACCATTTGCTAACAGCAATATTTAAAAGATATGTCAAGTTTTTGAAGACAGGGCGGTGAGAGAGCTGTAGCATAATCATATCTAACATACATGTCTGCTTGTGAAAACACAAGTAGTACTTGATGCTGGGGATGTCACTATCATCAGCCCAATACATATTTGTGAAAGTCTTATAATTCATACTTTTAGAATGTTTTGAACTTTATTCTAACTTGATCCACCACTCTCACTTCAAAACAAGCATTTTGTGCTCGTTTCCATGTCAGAGCAACCTTATCCTCCTCCTGTGGTCAAGAGCAGCACTGGGAATAAGAATAAGAGCTATTTTATATTAAAACATTACATAATTTAATAGTTGACAACATATAAAGTCAGAGGTAGTATTTTTAATGCTAAATATGAAAGTAACTGATATGTGGTGCATTGTTCTTGTGTGTGTAGAATGTGTAGAATCTAACTTTCTAGTATTAAATTCTCTGCAAACATGAATAATTAGTCACCTACCAGGCTGTTTTAGATTCTCGCAAACATAAATAAAAACAAAACGCTGAGCGTCTCAGGTGAAGGACCCCGCCGTTTCCATTGTCTAATGCGCTCAGAGATGTATTTGTGATGACTCTCTTTTCTAGATAAAACAGCTGAAACCGTTTCGAAGCCGCTGGGCTTGTAAATTCTCTATCAGTATGAGCACAAAACGTGTAACCTTTTAAACAAAGGCTTTCTTGCTCTGCCCGAGGCTACACTTGCCACTTTGCTTTCTTGTCAAGGCAGAAAGGAAATACACATAAGAAAAAAAAAGCGCGCTGAGTTGAAGATGAAGGAAAGAAGAACGCTGGTGACAAGTTAAAACTCTGACAGCCACACGTGGAGCAGTGTTTTTTTAAGTCTCTGGGATGTGTATTTACACATCTAATGTTTTGTTTGGATTGTTAAAAAAAATCAGTTTTTCATGTAAAATATCAACAGTTGCAAACAGGAATATAACATAAATCATGCATTGTTTGTATATTTGCTTTATAAGATGTAGACATGCACGAGCAAAATGAAGGATCAACATGAGCATTAGGCGTGTCTCCACTATTGAAACTCCACGGTAATTTTACTGGAACTTCCCGGCATGCGCGTGTCTCCACGTCACCAGGCCAGCCAAATGGGCGGTTTACCGGGCCATTTTTAGGAACCAGTGGAGTACCTGAACAGGGGTAGATACTCAGAAAGGCCCGGTAGAGTAGCTGAGTGGAACCTGTGGGTAACTCATGCTGATTGGTTGTAATTCAGTAGGAAATGACATCAACCCAGTGGCCTAGTGGTATGAGTGTATACCCTGAGTCCAGGAGGTCATGGGTTCAAAATCCACAGTTGGGTCATACCAAAGACTTTAAAAATGGGACCCAATACCTCCCCACTTGGCACTAAAGGGCTTGATTGGGGGGTTACACCACCAAATAGTCCCATGTGTCTGCAGCTCACTGCTCCCCACAGGGAGGGGGTCAAATGCAGAGAACAAATTTGACAGCAAACAACAGTGTGTGTGACAACTTCGTTGTCTCACAGAGTGACGTAAAAAATGTTTCTTCTTCTGGTCATTGAACGCCACATTTTACATCACACAGCAGACCCCCTGGTCATCAAAATAATCCTGTATCTCGACAGAATAAGTCTTTTAATGTTAATAATGTCGGTTTTGGCGCTGATCAGTGACATCACTCACTACCAAAGCAGTCACGATATGCTGACGTCTGTGCAAATTACTGAAAGGGCTGAATTTGTATGGGCATTATTTGGATTTTAGAGAATGATTTATTTAGTTCTTGATCTAAGTTTTTAAAACTTTCATATTTAGATGCTCACTGCATACTGATGTTTTTGCTCCTGCTCTAATGATATTATGCTGCACTTAGATAAATAAATACTCATGTACGAAACTCGCTGAAGTGACAGAGTCAGGTTGCTACATTCCTCTGTTTCTGGAGAAATCTTATATATGGATGTGAATAAGTCACGCAGATTTTGTAAAGAGTTAAATCTTCTGATGGTTATGATGAAACATTCATGATACATTCCTCTGGTTTACATTAATGTTTGTGCTGGGTGAAATTTGGAAAATATGCAGCAAACCACACGTCAACAGAATGCTATAGATCTTCTGTTGATTCATTCTGTGTCTTCTAAGTGCATCACTTGGTTCCTTTTTCAACACAGAAACGAGTTGTTTTTACCTTTTTTTTGCTGACGTTTCGACCGTCACTGCAGTCTTGGTGGTGTCACTTCCTTTTCCGTTTATCCGCGGGCAGCAGAGGACAGTGTCGCCCTCTCCTCGCCAATGACAGTCCCTTGCGTGATCTCATGTGTAGACCCCATCGTCTCTGTTCATGGTTGTGTGTCCACGTCTCCTTATTTCTATGGCTTCCTTCATCCTTTTTTTGTATTTATGTTGTTCGGTGTTTATGATCCTTGTCCTGTCCCAGTCCATTATATGATTTTCCCATGTGACGGTCATAACGTCAGCAAGAAAAAGCTAAAAACAACTCTTTTCTGTGTTAAAAAAGGAACCAAATGATGCAGAATGCTACAGAGTTCTAGTATTGTTTTGCTGTATTTTCTCAGTGAGGTGTTTTGTCCTTACCTGTAACTTTGCTGTATTGTATCCAAGATGTTTACAGGAAGATCTCCAAGGCTGGTTAAGAGAGTCTTTAAACGCTAAATGGATGTTTTAAAGACTTACTGTGGAAGACTAAAGGACGTTATGTGAGTCTTTGTTGTCTTGATGCTGCTGAAGTGGTGACCAGAGAGTAATGTTTTATTAATTTGTTTGCCTTAGCTGCGGTTGTTCCATACACAACACAAGTGTTGCCAACGGCTCCGGAGAGAAACGAGCCACTGGCTGTCCTAAAAGCTGCAAAAAACATTAAAGGATGAAATTATCAAATGCATGATTGAATATGTGTGGGTTGTAATTCCATTTATCTTCTTGGCTTGGAACTAGCAAAAGTGACCCAAAAGAGACTCTCTGGTGAATTTACTGAAATTTTATTACGGAGTGGTGTTTCTGTTTTATTTTTCTTAAGTGTAGTTTGGTTTCCTGATGGTCCACTTAGGAGCCAACAGCAATCCCAATAAAACCCAAGCATGTAAACATTTATAGACTCAGATAACGATGGCAGTCGCACGAGGACTAGACCACTTGTTAGTGCTTTGGGAAGGGGGTGGGGCCCATGGCAGCTTCTGCTGCTTATTGAAAATAATACATTCTTTCTCACCAACCTCCAAAAGTCTTGATAACACCAGAAAATGTTGCTAAATTTCTCAGAATTGCTAGAAGGGGCTGAAATATGGCAAAAGAAAAAAAACCACTGAGTTGGCTCTGATCAGAACATCGCAACAAGTAACATCTGTGTATTTCACCAAATGCATGACTGTAAAATAAACAGATGTTATGTGTTCATTAGAAATGTGCAGGAGCAAGGCTATTGCATATGAAATATGTGACTGGAGATAAGAAAATACCTTGTTGACTACACGGGTACAGCTAAACACTTAATCCAACTGCAGCATCAACTATGTATCATTGTCATATTTATGTGGTACATATGCAGAGATCACCAATGGTCACACCAATAGTCCTCCATAAAACTCTGTATTGCAGCTTTAACACAAGTTTTGTTTACTTGAGACGTGCTCTCCCACCATATTTTTTTTTACTCAATTTATGTCAGGAAAAGTGAAATTTTTTAAACGTCTACTTATGTGGACATGAAATTTATCTTTAAAACTTTTAGAAACATACTTTGCCACTAGTTGAGTGTATGGAGTGACACACCAGAGTCTAAAACTGTAGCTTGTGTGTATCAAGTATATCATCAACAGTTAACACAAGGAAAAAGCTTTGAAATTGTTTTTATGAGAAAAGTTGCTTTATTCTGAAGGGTGCTGGCCACACCTTGATGCAAAGATCTGCTGGGGATTTGAGCACATCGATCAAAGTGCAAAAGCTGTTTAACACAACTAATATTAGATGTTTTAAAAATAAAATCCTGTCCGTATTCAACAGTGTCAGATATAACTGCTGGTATGGATAAAACAAAATGTATCTAAAGATTCAGAGATTTAAAGATGGAAAAACTCTCCACATTTACAGTCCTGAGTCACAGAGCACTGACTCACACCGTGTGTGTGTGTGTGTGTGTGTGTGTGTGTGTGTGTGTGTGTGTGTGAGCTTTATTTGTTGGGTTACAGAGAGATCAATCAGGTTCTTTGTTGAGCCGTAGCAGCAAATATCGATAAAAGTTCTCCTACAGCAAACAAAAATGATCCCAAATAATGTGAGTCAAGAGTAAAGCATCATGTTTTTGACATCCTGGCCCTAATTCACAGCTTTATTGAGGATAAAAAGAGAAGAACAAAGATCGGTAAGTTCACTGTCTGCATAATTGGTCTCAAATTATAGGAGACAAAAAATCTTTGAGACCGCCACAGATCCGTCTTCTGATTGCATTCATGTATGTTAGTTACAGGAAAACATGCTTGGCGGTGATCGATCCAGATCCTAGCGGGCCCGGAGGCAGAAATGTCTTTATTGTATTTCACCTAAACAGCCCCTTTCATCTTACTTTACAGTATTGACGCACAAAGGTTGAGAGAATGAGACACAAAGAGAGAGAGAGAGAGTCAGCAAACCTCTTACTCTGACCTCATTTTTCTCCTGATCACTTTATTTAGGTTCTTCTTACAAACATTCGAAGGCAACAATCTGCTCCTGCCCACATGGTAGAAAGAAAAACTTATTACACAACCAAATTCATTTTTGGAGGATTAAAGATCACGTTTTGTGTATAAGGCGAACAAAAGAGAGGAAGAGGGAAAAGAGCAGCTATTAGAGGTTTTATTGCAACACGTCCAAATATATCCTAGCGATGTGTTGCCAAATATGCAGGACCTATTTATGTCAGTTAGCATCAGCACATCCTGCACGCAGACACAAAGTGCTGCTTCGGCTCCAAAGCGCAGCCTGCACAGAGAGGAAACTATCGTGCTGCTCAGAGAGCTGCATCCACCTTTTAACCTGCGCTTCAAAGCCACATTAATCCCAAAAGACAATTTTATTTATTAATCCAAAAGATGTGATATGTCCTGTTTCAAATGACCCATGGCATAAGCTTCAGAGCAGACAAGAATCATCTGAGTACTCTTTAATAATCTGATTCATTTAATCATCAAATAAAAAGTAAAGTTTAGGACTTTCAGCTTAAAGTTTTTGACTAAGAGCGATAGGAGGTAGTTGCTGAGGGAGACAGATTGTGAGATTGGGAGCAGGATGATGAGGAGAGTGGAGACTTTGTTCCTAACAGGTGCTAAAGCGACACAGAGACAGCAGCATGTGATGCTCGATGCTAACCACTGCTGGCAAAGAAGGGGCATGACTCCTCCCATTTAGGCTCTGGAGCTGGGGGCGTCCCAGGAGGCCACAGCTGATTGAAGTGGAAATTCAGAAGATAACTTTGCAGAAGTAGCACTGCAAAAACTGAGTTCTAAGAAAGTTTAAAAAAACGACTCATTTTTAAATATTTTATCTTATTTCTAGTCCAAAAAGAAAAAAAATCTTGCAATACTTAAAATAAGAAAAATATTCTTAAATATGATCCAAAGTTTCTTGTTTTGAGTAAAAATAAATCTGCCAATGGGGTAAGCAAAAAGTGCTTGAAACTAGCAAAAGTATCTAAGTTTTGGTTTATTTGCTAGTTTTAAGATTTTTAGCCAAGCAACTTTTGCTTCCCCATCAACTGGCAGATTTTATACTCAAAACAAGAAAATCTGGATCATATTTAAAAAATATTTACCTTATTTTAAGTAATGCAGCTTTTCTAGAGAGGACTTTTTCTCCTTTTAGACAAAAAATTGGGTAAAATGTCTAAAAATTATTATTATTTTTAGTTTCTTAGAAATCAGTTTTTGCAGTGTATCTCACTTTGACTGCCTATTACTGGTGATTTCTGTTCACACTGACCCATCATCCTCCCTGCTGCATGTTTACTTCATCCAGCTCTGAAATCTAGAAGCAAACTAGAAAAAAGTGTTGCAGAGAAGTTTAAAAGTTCTTGTTTGTTGTGTTGAGCTAAAAACGTCTTTGAAAGGTTCAACATCTAACTTCAGTCTCATGAACATTTTTTTTAAATTACAAACAATGAAGTCATCCATCCATCCCTTCTCAGTTTAGCTTGTATGCAGGTGAGGGTTGGAGGAAGCTTTTCTTTTTAGCTCAGCTCCTTCTTCATTACTTTTTTGATCAGTTTATTTAGAGATCTAAATATGAAAGAAATACAGTCTCCTTCTGCTGCAAATTATAGCAAATGAAACTGTTGCTGGTGTACTTTAAATACATCTTTTCACAGACTAAAAATTCAATGTTATAAGGCCAATGTCTATAAAAGTCATATTCTAGTGAGACTGCATTCCTTCCAGAGTTAAATACTGTTTAGTTAGTTGAAACATATCAAGTTAAAGTATTTTTTTTTCACTTTTTTGGATAAAAATCCTGACACTTTTCCCAAAAATCTCATTTTAAATTCAGTTTTTTTATGAATACAACAATTTTTTGCTGATAACAAAAAGGCCAATTGCAACCCTGGAAGCCGTGAACGGTGAATAACTTTGATTGTAACAAAAGGTGCTGCTATGAAGTAAAACAGGAACTGAACAATCAGTTCTTCAGTTCCACAAGAAAAATGGGCAAGAACAAGAATTTAAATGGTCAAAAGCAAAGCTTTGATGAAGCCTGATGACTGAGCAGCATTAAACATCAGGTGTGCGTGCGGTTTTAAGCACCTGTCAAATGTGGTCTAAAGAAGAGAAATTGGCCCAAACCCTGATTTAAAAGTGATTCCGGAGCTGATGCTTTAAAACGTTTAGGAACGGTTTGATGAACATGTTTAAGGTTCCAACTTCCAAATTGTGCAGATGTAGATTGAGTTCAGCATCAAAGGGAAGTAGACGTATGGAGGCGCCAAAGAAAAGAACGGATCCACCTCAGATGTATGAGTACTACATCAGGATACCTTCAGAGCTGTTTGGTTTGTTCATGAATCAAACCAGCCAGAGCTGCTTTATGGAGGCTGCTTTAATGTCACAGGCTGACTGGTGTAAATCAGAATATGTAAATCTATGATTTATGCAGCCTGAACTCTCAGCAGAACAAAGCAGCTGTAGGAGCGAACAGGAGATTTGACAGTGCAACCTCAATACAATGTATTCACTCCATGTGTTTGAAAAGGTCATTTATGATGGGCACAGGCCCCTTTTGGTCAAAACGCCAATATCTCTTTATAGGGCAAGCGGTTTTGAGCCGGTCCCCGCTGCGCCTCGCCGTCAAAACCTCGGTGTGTTTCGTTTTCCACACAATACCAAACAAAACCCTCACACATCAGCCTGCCTCTGCTCTGACAAAACACACCAGAAGCTGCAAAAAGCAGAGGAAAAGGGCATCTCTTATGCAAAGTGAAAGGGTGTGCAGTTAATCTGCAAACTCATTTCCATTCCAAACCACAATGTTTCCTTTCCTGAGTGAGCCAAGTTACTGCAATTTTTAAATCATTTATAGGTGTTTAAAACATGACACAAAAGGCAGGCTACGAAATATCTTTGCTTTTGGCAGATCTGCCAATCAAAATGTTCACATGAGTGTAACAGAAAGGTTTCTGCTTTATTTTTGGTCGAGGGTAAAGTGCAGGACAAGGATTTGACTTAATACATTTCAGTCAAAGACCTTTTATTCGACTGATTCATGATCCTGGTGAACATTCTGGACAAACTGAGTCATCAATGGCGTTGTCATGACAATATCAGCTTGGCATTGCCGAGAACAACCTAAGTACTTTGAACATTCTTATTCCCTCTGAGTACTTAGAGAGCACCTCTACGTTTGATGGAGAAAAAAGTTCAACCAATGCATTGTGACCAGATTAAGTCTAGTTGAACAGGTGTGTGTGTCACAGTAAACTAAGACTGACAAAAACACCATTTTTGATCATTTTTCACAAACTCCAAAGACTGTTTTTGATGTTTCTGTTGGCCTTTAGCTTGTTTATGAACTGACACATTTTATGGAAATTCAAAACCTGCAGCTTTATGTGGCTGAAAGAAGCTTAAACACCAGAAGCATTGAAGGGGCACCTCAGACACGGCAGTGCCTCCAAATTCTTCTCCCCTGTCCTGTCTCCTTGTCCACCCACGAGACGCCATCATAGTTGGATTTGGTCCAGTTGCTTTGTAGGTCAACGTTTTTATGTTTACATTACTATTAGGTTAAAAAAAATGGCAACTGGACTTTATTTTCATGACGTTGTTTTAATTCTTATCCAACAATCATGATTTATTTAAAAACCAAAACTATGGAGGGAATTCCAAGTAGCTTACATTAACAAAGTACTCATTACAGTTTAAATTCTTTGTACTTGGGGAGCTCCTGGGATCAGGAGGAAAAATGAATGAAGGGAAGGAATTTTCCCAGATGTTTGAAGGGTTTAGCATCAGGCACGTGCAGAGGATCAAAACCAGATTTTGAGTCTGTCATAAACAGAAATGATTGCTGATCATAGTTTGGACACAAAAAACTTCCTAAAGTACTTCAACATCTGTTTTAGATGAACATCACTAACAATTATATGGGTTTAAAGGAGTGTGGAAGAATACACACATACAGTTAATCAAGTGAAAATTAAGATCATGTCTGAAATGTATTCACAACAAAAAAAAAAACAACCTAAATCCAAAAACTTTAGAAAAATTGGTTTCTTTCTTAAACAGAAAAACTGCTTCCACGTCTGAAGTTGCATCAGTTACATTAGTATGCAGTTTTTGGCTACTTGTAACATTTCTGATATCGCTGCAGGGAAAAGAAAACAAAAAAAACCCATCAAAATGATTAAAATTCAGACTGATGAGAAAATAAATGTAAGCAGTAAATCTGGTAATGAGCACCAGGAGAGGCTGCACCATTACAAAACTGTGGGTGATGCATCATGTTGGAATGATGAATGTGAGCTAGTTTGAGTTGACTAGATATATTCTATAGCAGCTTTCACAGAGTAGCTATAAAGAATTCTGGTTATTAAATTAGAAATCATGTAAAACTAAAACACATGGGTTCAGAATTGACTAAAACTTTTTCATATTTTCTGTCTTTTGTTGTCTCAGAAGCTGAATTTTGACAGTAACTCAACATGTAGTCGGGTCTTTCTGTGGCTGAAGAGCAGATTAAAATGCCGCTGGTGTAATCTCAAACCCATAAAACATTCCTGCCTTTCAAGCATTGCATCATACGCAAATCTTTAAAAAATCATTCCTGCTTGGAGGAAAAATGGGACAGCCGTCAAGAATGAGAGAATAATAAAGGGAAAATTTAAAAAACACAAAGGAGAAATGAAAGTGTAAAGAACTGGAGGTGGAATCTGTGACCTCTAATCCAGACCTACTTAAGCCTGTTTCACACTGAATGTGGTACAGAGGCGGTCTAGACTCTGTACGGCTTACGGACGGACCGCCATTCGCACCGAACGCAGTTTGTGTTCTGAATGTCTCCAGATATCTGCTCCCATAAGAGCACCAGATCATTAGAAATGTGACACAATATGTTTAAAGGTCAATTTTACTCATATTTTACGAACACATGCCTTGTGAGTTGTTCTCCGGGGAATAAAAGCTCCGGTGCACCTGTTTGAGTATGTAGAAGTCAGCTGGGGGAGAAAGTAGCTTCAGACGGCAGGATTTGGAGTCTTATTCCTGATATTTGGACATCTTGCCTCTGATTGCCTATCAACAACGTGACTCTACCACTGACTCCGTTTGCTCTGCAACGTTGATGTTTTATCTCCACAAATAACACAAACCTGAAGGAGTTCTGCTGTGTAGTGGAGTTGCTAATGCTAATGGTTAGCTTCTACTAGCCGAGACGTTCTCTGCTGTTTCCTGGACACTAAACCAACAACAGCCTTCCTCGTCGTGAGTTGAGATGGGTGAGTCCATGAATGTTAGATGACAGTGTGACGTAGATCTGTCAGGCTTTTCTAAACCAAGCTTTTTCCTGTCTACCTTCAATCAAAAGCTAATGCAGGAAATATGGGTAGAAGACTATTTTCATGTTTAGCCTGCGTGACAAACAAGTAAAAAATGGTTTCTCAGTGAACCTGCTCTTTACTATAACATATTACACTGTAAACTAATACCACTGTCATTGATAATAAAGCAAAAGCTGTCAAAAATAAAGCAACACAGCTTTTATTTTGAAACATACCAGATGCACCTCACTGAAACACGTCTCACTTCCTGTCTGGCTCATGGAACTTCTTTAATTCATGCAGAAGCTGTACGGAAACCGGACTGCATCCATTCTGCATTTGGTGTAAATGAGGCTTTATGTTCACTTCCCCAGTAATGTTTCACGAGTGTTTAGTCTGGAAGGAAAACGTTTGGCTGTCTTGTTGGATCGCTGTTTTGGCTGAATTGTCAGGATTTTATTTTGAAGGGAATATGACATGTCTGTTTTTATTCATTAAGCAATAATCCTGTTATTGACAAATGGTGGCGTTCAGGTTAAAATGACTGAAAGATGGTTTAATATTATTATAAAAATGCTGATCCTGGAAGCATTCTATGCTAAAAAACAAACAATAAAACCAAAGCAGGAAATAAAGAACACATCAGCTTTGCCAACATAATACGCTTTTCCTTTCCCAGTAGTAGTGAGAAATACACACATATGTGTGTCTGTTGGACCAAATCTGGCGCTGCTAGGTGGTGTTGGGCTTTTGTGTGTTATTGCAGACTAACACATGGTTTCATTTATGGTTTTCTGAAACTGCCAAAAGCACAGAAGGAATCGTGCCACCTTCACAAACCCGAGCAGTTTTCATGGGAGTTTACAAAACTGATGAAGTGTGTGAGTGTGACAAAATTAATTAGCAAAATGGCTGAAAGTGGGGAGGAGGTGAGCCTGAACTACAGATGGAGAGGGTGTGTGTGTGTGTGTGTGTGTGTGTGTAACAGCGACGCAGAGAAGAATGAGACGAAGCTGGGGTGACAGGAGAGGTGAGGGATAAGAAAATCAGGATTTCAATTACACAAGGGCAATTGTTTTTTATCTTGAGTGCAAGTTAATGAAACTAATTAGTCTTTGCAGCATGAACCCTCGGGCACGTCAGATAATCGCCAGGGGCCCAGATAGTGCCAGTCAATTTTTAGCTTACTGCAGGGAAGGGGGCAAAACAAACTGGTTCTTATCGCCCCTGCAGGCATTACACTTGGGATTCACATCAACTCCAAGACCTCCTTCACCTTCTCAGGTAATTTATTGGTCATTTACATGTAGTTTCTACAGAATAATGCTTTAGTGCAAAGGCTATTCAAGGGTGTGGACATCCTTGGACAAAACACAATCTAGTAATGTTTAAAAAGAACTTTGTTGTTGAGAAATGATGGCGTTACAGCCTTTATATTTAAATATTGTGAACATGTTTATGTCCAACCTCTCTGTATAGACCCTGCATGGTGCCATGAATGACTCTTATCTGCTAAAATATCCAATTTTAGCTTAATAAATGTCAAACTTACAGAACGTCTTTGGAGCAAAGTTTGGTTAGCTGTGGAGGCCATCTTAAATAAGATGGACCCCAAAGGTTAATCAGCTGTAGATGATAACTTTCTTAGAGTTTCTTTAACATCCGTCCAGTTGTTTATTTGACATTACGTTAAAAGAAACTGATGTAGAAACACAGGCAAAAACATTATGGCCCACATTTTGAGAGCAGATGGAAAATTTGTGTTTTTTATTTAAAAAGAGGGAAAAGTGGAAATCCGGGACAATTTTCTTTAATCGGGAAAGGGCGAAATGCCTTCTTTGTGTCAGGGACGAAGGTAAAGCTCTCGATTTACCGATCAATCTACGTTCCTACCCTCACCAATGGTCACCAGCTTTGGGTAGTGACAGAAAGAATGAGATCACGGATACAAGCAGCCAAAATGCGTTTTCTCTGCAGGGTGTCTGGGTCAAGCTCGGTCATCCGGGAGGGGCTCGGAGTAGATCCGCTGCTCCTCCACATCGAGAGGAGCCAGTTGAGGTGGCTTGGGCATCTGGTTAGGATGCCTCCTGGACGCCTCCCTGGTGAGGTTTTCTGAGCACGTCCAACTGGTAGGAGACTTAAAGAAAGACCCAGGACAAGCTGGAGGGACTATGTTTCTTGGCTGGCCAGGGAATGTCTTGGGATTCCCCCGGAGGAGCTGACCCAAGTGGCTGGGGAGAGGGAAATCTGGGTCTCCCTCTGGCTACTACCCCCGCAACCCAACCCTAAGCGGATGAGAATGAATGGATGGATGGTAAAGATAAAAATGTTTGAAGGAAGTCTTAGACCCGAGTCTTCCTATCAGGGAAATCATTAATTCAATCACAATGAGGGAAAAACACAGAAATAGGAATTACAAATCATTCTATCATGATCATTTAAACCTGGCAGAAAACTCAAATCATTGGTGGCACAAAAACCAAAAGGTCATGATAAACAGAAACCTGTTTACAGTGTTGTTGCTTTCATTTCTTGTAGTATAACTGAGCAGGTGATCAGTGATTTAGAAAACTGAGATTAATGTTAAAGCTTTGCTAGAGAGAAGAAATAAAACCAAGAATACAGCGTCTTCAATTAAATATCTAATAGAACCCAATCAGGTTTTTCAATAAACAAAAGAATACCAACAGAATTTCACATAGACAACAGTTCTGAGTAGCGTCTGTGTCAGATCTTCCTGGATTTAACTGAATAAGATCAAACCGCTTTGGTCTGCCATATGAACGTTTAAAAACTTGACTTCAAATGCATTGAACTGAAACAAAAATCACCATCTCCAACAAACATCACAGCCACAGGCTGAAGGTTTTGTCTGGGCTCTCACAGTCCCTAAATAACAACATGATTAAAGACCCGTGGACAAGTCTCAGAAGGCGAACATGCCAGATGGCTCCAGCATTTCAAAGAACCAGAAGCCTTTTGCAGGAGGAATTGGTGCAAACCCCCAAAGCCCAAAGTGAGAGCCTTTTAGCTGGCCATGAAAAACATTAAGGAGCCGTGATTCTTGCCAAAAAGGAAGTTGGGACTTAAAGTTAAATACTGATCATGTAAATGAGGATGTCTACTTTTATTGTTTATTTTAAATGCTGCAGTCATGTTTCACAATTTTATTCGGCGAGCTATTAAGAATTCACATGAAATTCTCATCAGAAGTAAACAAACTCCTGCAGGTTGCCTTTCTGTGAGCCTCGGGGGTTTTAGAACAATTTAAATGGCATCTGAAAATCCTGCTAGTTAAAACGTCTGTATTGAACTGTGCAGAGCCTCCCAGGGATTCCAGGCTTTTCTTTACTTTAAAAACGTATTTGCTGAGGATGCATGAGAACAGACGGACACAGACACACATGTTGCCATGCTACTGTTTTATTTTCCACAAGTGAGTGACGACGTAACATCTGTAAAGACTCAGATTCACAGCTCAGTCAAGGACAGACATGTTGTTGCTCAGGATTTATCTCAGAATCTTCTCAAATTTGATGTCAGAAACTTGTCAGTTTAACTCCTTATAAAGCTCTATAAAGAGGAGATGATCTGCAGCCACTCAAGATACAAAGATAAATTCACAAACTGGATAAAGTCAGTGAATTTCAGCCTAACAAGTGGTTTCAGCATGAAGCATTCTGAGGAGAAAAACAATAATACCAAACAAAAGACAAGGAGCTGCTCCTCTCATTTAGGACAGAGTGGGCTGCAGGAGCTCTCCGTGGTGCTGACCTGTAAAGCTCACTGTGCTTCAGATTGCAGCTGCAACCTAATTGCTTCTCCATTCACAATATACCTGTGTGCTTCCTATTATCTGAATAGAAATGAACCAGACCTTCCAGCTGCAAGTTTCTGCAGTTTCCTTATGAGTTCGGTGTTCTACCTTCAAAACAAGCCTGATAAATCCCAAATCCAAGCCACCGTGTTAGGTTATTACAGATAATCTGCCCTCTATGTTCAGGGATTCATCTTTTATGACCCGATCAGACAAAAATCAATGAGTACAACTACAAACCACACAAAAGCCAAGCTGCCCCATTTTTCTGAGTACTCAAACTCATCCCCACCACCGTGTGTCTGCTATAATTTATTAATCAACAAAATGTTTCTCACCAGAAACACGTGAATTCAGACCATGTCACCTCTGCCAAATGTCAACAGCAGATTTTTTATTTCTGTTGCTAGTATTTGAGATTATTGTCAGAGTGAATCATCTGTCTGTAATAAAGAAAAAAGAAACACGTCCTTGGTATTACATATACATATAATATATTTTTTCAGTTTTCTTGCTTTCCAGACAACCCTGAGCTGTACAGACGCCATTGTTTGCTTCTCAGAATGGATCTGCTGGTCTTTCCTTCTCCCTCCATTAAAGCCATACTATGCAACTTTTTCATATTTTTAAAACAATTTCCAGTATTGTATGTTTCAGAGGTGATTCAAATTATTCATTTTTTGACAAAACATATCATTTATTGGTTGCCAGTGGTATTTTATGAGCATTTCACGCTATGTGGCCAAAAATGCAGCAGAAAAACATCATCCACTCCACCTTTATGCTGTTAAAGCCACACTATGCAACTTTATCATACTTTTAAATAATTTCCTTGAGCCAGTATGTGCTAAAATGACCCTTTACAGGGTTAATGAAATGTTACTCATCTAACTAAAAATACCACCTAACCTTATCCTGCATGGGACAAGCAACAACTGGTACCTTTCCTCTGAATACCATCACACGTCTCCACATTCAAAAACCCATAGAGATGGTATAAACTTAGCTTCCGTCTACTGATGGATTAGCCAAATATGGTCTTTGTCATCCATAACTGCTTTAATCATATTTGGGGGCCCCAGTTCTTGAGGACTTTACCTCTGCACCTGATATTTAAACTTAACCCTTTTTGTCTCCTCATAAATTAAATCATTGTTTAAATACTGCATTTTGCATTTCCTCAAGCTATTTTTTATCTGATGTTGGAATTTGTTCGCCGATCTGAAACGTTTAAGTGAAAAGTAACAAAAAACCAGTAAAATATGCAAATATAAACTATGCAAATCCTTTTCCACAGCGAGCTCGTTTGCTGGTCACAATAAATAGAAACGTGTAAACCATTATTCTGTGCAGTAACATGAACTTTTGTTTACAGTCTAAATATCAAACTCATGGAAAATTCATGAATAGGAAACCTCTGAATTATTATCAATGTGTTTGGATGTGCGTATCATCGTTTTCAGGCAAAAGGCATGTTTTTCCAAAAATAGAGCTTTTCAGGAAACGTAAAAAAAGTCTTATAATGAATGAAGTCTGTGTGGGTACAAGGCATACAGGTGAAACTAGAAAAATTACTATATGGTGCAAAAGTAAGTTTGTTTCAGTAATTCAACTTAGACTGAGAGACCATCTAAAGGCTCAGGAACCTGTCTAGAGCCTAGAATATTGAACCTTTTCACAATATTCTGATTGTCTGTAAGCCATAATCATCACATTATCTGGCTTTGCATGGAATAAATATATCTCATATATTAGTTTCACCTTACTGACAAAAATGAACTTTTGCACCACATTCTAATTGTTTGAGTTTCACCTGCAAGCTGTTTTTAACACATTTCATTGATAAATCATCCATAAAACCACTGATCAATGTGGCAAATGCCAGAAATGCTTATTTATATAAAAGCACAACTATTATTGTTACAGAGGCACAAGGATTTAGCCCAACAGGCATATTTACGATAAACGTTGCACAGTTTATTCATTCAGGTAAAAACTGATGCCGGCAAAGAACTCATGAGATAAAAACGTGCTCAAAAATGCGCTGAGTGATCCATGGAGGTTTAGAACTGTAAAGGTCAAAACTTTATGGAGCAGCGGCGATAGATTGCTCACACATCGATTTGACAAAGCATCACCTTGTGTTTCTTGTTTTAATACTAAGCATCGATTGACTGACCTTTGTGTATATAAATGGACACCATCGTTAATGTGGCCAGAAATGGATTAATCCCACTTGTGTGTGTTTGTCAGAGCTCTCAGAACTCCTGGCTTGTTAATCAATAGTCACAACTGCATGGGGATACTTCGATCTGCGCCAGAAAGAAATGAAAAGAAAAATAATTCACAAAAAAAACAATATTTGCTGCATTAACTTCAGTCACTGAGTGAAGCGCCGGGGTAAAACAACAGAGTCTGTCAAGGCTTTTCATACGTCAAACACAAAAAAGAAAAATTCATTTTCTGAAATTGGATTTCTGAATTGGTGTTTCAGACGTGCAAAAGGAAACACTGGGGACACAAAAGCTGAGATAAAAGGGAGAAATATGAAACAGAAATTGTATTGAAGCTGAACAAACCCAAGAATACAAACATGACAACAGAGGCTGGAATAAAACCAGAAATTCACAATAGGTTTGTTATGTTATTTCATTTTCTGCAATATTTACAACTTTACTTTACTTTTTTATGCTGAGTCTTATTTTTTTCCAATGAAAAATGTGTTTTATTTATATTTTGACTTCATGCATGCTGTTTGGTGTTATTGCATGCATGAAAAAAGACATCTATAAAACATTTGCAGCAGTTGCATCTCCTGTTTTACACAATAAGTGACTCGATTTGATGGAATCAGTAAAGAACTGACGTGAATGAAGGCTAAGGCCATAACGTGAACCACAACCTGATTATATGGAAATCATTCAAGAGCAAAGGCAGACATTAAACACAAATTTAGCTCTCACATTCAGCTCATTATTCCAGAATGTGTCCATAAGTTTCTGATATAAAAGGTTTTCCCGTCATCATTAAAGCATCAACATAAAAATAATCCTGTTCCTCTCTGTTCTTCCATATCTGTCCAGCATCTTTAATTAAGTCTGCGGTGTCAGGAGGGGGTTCCCATATTACTCGAGTGACATTTCAGAAGAACACAGCTTCCATTAAGTGTGCTTGACGCTTGAACACCGGCCACCAGCGGGTTTCCTTAAGTGCCGTTTCCTTGTCCTGTCGTTTCTTATCGCTGAGGAATGAAATCAGTTTGCCGAGTCCTGGTAAGCAACTCACGGAAGGAAGAAAATCATATTTCTGATGTGCTGCAGGTACAGAAACAAATTTAATATTATACATACCTATTCTAAACACCGTGATTAGCTGAAGGATTTAACAATCACCTGTTAAATGAGTTGTTTCCACCAATTTCCTTCAAATTATCTTTCTAATGATTTTTACGGCCGCATCTTCGCACAACACAATATTCAAAGGACTTCTTCTAATCAGACTCTCATAATGTTTGGCACCTGACTGAGCGCTCGATCATTCCTTTGTTCCTGCTTCATTACAGAGACGCTTTCCCCGCAGCTTACATTAAAGGAAAACATGGTCTGATTTCAGCTTAATTTGGAAAACGTTGCATCGTCACAGCAGGTGTTCTCAGCGTTTCCAGTGAAGAAACGTTCAGAAGTTATGAAACGACTGAACCACGGAAGCGTGGTTGATGCTCTGAAGTGGGAAGAGTGAAATGAACATGTTTAAAAATGGCTTCACTGTAATATTTTCACTTTCATTTTTGAGCCTCTTTAGGTTTATAGACATTTATCAGATATGAGTAAAGCCAATGAAAACAAATCACCCGTGCACTGGTTCCAACTTTTGAGACTCCCTCAACAATAAATCTTCAACTTTTTAGAGCAAACCCGTGGACCTACAAGCATCATCCTGTAAGAGTTGGACCAAGTGGTCTGCTGTGTGTGAGTGAGAAGCTGGTGAGCTCTCTTGCCCCTGAGCTGTTTGGCCATCTCTTCAGCAAGAACAAAAAAAAAAACTCAAGTAGTGGCTTCAGGCCTTTTTCACAGGATGAAAATCCTACTTCCAAAAAAAAAGGTCAGTCAGGATGTGGATGGTTTTGGCTGCTCTTGGCACGGACTTTAGGTGTGAATTAAGAACACAACACCCTCTGAAGGTGAACCCTCCATGGAGGCTGGTTCAAGTACGAGATTTAAGTCCCGCCCTCTCCATGTCAATGAATGGGATGTTGTCCTGAATAAGAAAATAGAAAATACACCTGAGATATTGTTTTTCTGGGCGCTGATTCCTGTGTACATCTTAGGCCGGTGGGCGGGACTTTCAGCTTCACGTCTCACAGCTAAATAGGAGGATATTGTGATTTCACTTTTCAACTAGAAGAAGGTCGAGATGTTTGTCTCTATGAAAAGCTCCCTGTAACAAAGTTGAGGTGGTTAGTTATCACAGAAGAAGAGAATGATGGCAGCGTATCCATGCCTGGCCATGCAGTCGCCTCATTCTATTTGCCTTTTGATTGAAGCTGCACTCATCCAAAATGTGTCTGTCCTTCATAGTCTCCATGAACCGTCTGGTGATCTGTGCTTCAGCTCTAAAGGCCAGAAGCTCCCAGATCTCTGCACCGCTCCAGTTTGCCACCTCAGCTGATTCTCTTGACAAAAGCAAAATGGACTCCTCGTGTTTACTAGCATTTTCTATATTGTTGGCTTGGCGGCCATTCCACATGTCATCAAGACATCCTCTGTTGCACGAAGAAATTCGCCATTGAGATAATGTTACTATCAAGGTTGACTGCATGAATGCTGCCATATTCTCACCATGGTGCATTCAAAAGACTCACCTGCAGGGGTGGACTGGCCATCTGGCATATCTGTCAGTGTGCTCCAGGGCAGCTGTAGCTACAATGTAGCTCATCATCACCAGCGTGTGAACGGGTGGATGACTGATTGTGTTGTGAAGCGCCTTGGGGGGTTGTAGAACCCTAAGAAGGCGCTATACAAATAAAGGTAATTTACCATTTACCATACAGTATATCTGGAATTGTCCTGGTGGGCCGCTGCCCCAATGTGGGCTGGTCTCCCCCCCC